>PVJS01004491.1:0-68930 GCA_004027185.1 Glis glis
ACACCACACACACACACACACACACACACACACACACACACACACGCATGCACACAGAGTGAGATTTCTCTTGCCAACGCACCAACGTGAAGTCGGCCTGATCCATCTCCTCCAGCAAGAACCGCAGGGGCTTCAGATAGAGAACAATGTCGTTGGCCTCCTTCAGCCCTGAGTGTGACAAGAACCAGCGCCAGTCAACAAGGGAGGCAGAACCCAGGTCTCCAGGAGGAGCCGAGGCCGCAGCGCTAGGCAAACCGAGTCTTTCCTCCACACCAGAAGGAGGCGGTGTTGGGCGCTTGCACCGTGGGTGACAGCCCAGCTCCGGTCTTTGCCGTGGCAAAGTCGTCTCCAAGAAGGGGACCCCACTCCTGCAACATGCACCTTGCTGAAAGCATGTGCTACGTGCTGCGCGGGAGTGCTGTGAGGGACCGGGCTGTGTCCCCCAAGTCCGCACGGCACAGTCCCAACCCCAGCACCTCGGGGTGTGACTGCAGTTGGCGCCCATGACACGCTGGCGTTTCCTAAGACTTGCTCCTTCAGGAAACGGGATCACTCTCAGAAGGAGGGGGCCAGGGAAGAGATGGCCCCCACTGGGGTTGGCAAAGGACCTGTCCCCGCCCTGTCCCCAGGAGGCCTGGGCAGCGGCTTGGAGCTCACCGTCGCTGACGTTCATATAAACGTTCTGCAGGGCCGGCCAGTAGCAGCTCTTGGCTTTTTCCAGGATCTCAACTATTTTGTTCACTTTGGGTCTATTTAGCTGCAAAAGAGAGAAGATGCCGGCCTTTCAGTTGAACTCGCAGACCCTAAGATGAGGGCAGCCCTGCTTGCGGCCATTGGAGCTGAGAAATTCACCCAGGTCCTGGGGGTCCCTGGGGGTCCCTGGGAAGTCGGTTCAAGAGGCCAAGCGCTGGCGTGAGTCGCTGTAGTGGAGCAGGGCCCTACCTGCTCGTGGATACAGTTGAGGTTCATCAGCCGGGCCTCCCAGAACTCGAACTCGACTTGGGGCAGCGGGTGCAGCCCGTCCAGCAGGGGCTGGGCTGAGTCCCGGCTCAGCACATCCCGGATCTGGTGGGACCAGTCGATGATGATGGTTTCAATGGCGTGCAGGAGCGAGTTGTCCAGGGAAGGGGGGATCCTGCCGGGCGCGGGATGATGTTCTTACGGCCACAGGCGCGGAGTACCATGAGCCCTGTGCCATCCCCCAGCAGCCTGTGGCCGACGGACCCCAGCCCACCAGCAGCCGCACCGTGTCTGGCCCCATGTCCCTGACACCTGCGAGCCGCCTCAGGGAGGCTGAAGAATGTTCAAGGCCACCTGCTAGGAAGAGACCCCAAGTGAGCAAGTGAGGGGTGTAGAGCCCCGAGTAAGAGGAGGAGGGGCCAGGACCCCAGAATAAACCTGTGTGGGACAGCTCCTCCAGCGAGTCCTACCAGGCCACCGCAGGCACGCGCGGAGGCTCAGCGGTGATGCCTGGAGGAGCTGCCCAATGCCCAGAGCAGTCGCCCTCAGACATGCATGTGTGGAATGGGGTGTCATGCTTGCAGCAGTTTTGAGAGTGTCACATGCTAGGGCAGTTACACATGGCAGCTGGGCAGGTTTGCCAGGACATTGTAGAGTCCCTTGGGCCTCCCAAGGCTCTGGGATACCACGGCTTCTACCTACTCTTGAACCCTTCCGCTGCCTCTCTCTGGCCCTCAGCATCCACGTCTTAAAGCTGAACGTACTGTTTCCTGACTACGACAACACGCTTGACTTTTTTCATGTACGCGGTGGCGACTGCACGCGTGGGTGATGGGGCACAGGCCGGGTCCCCTCCTGCGCACAGAGGCTGCTCAGCAGTTGCTGGAGCTGGACACCCAAAGGCTCCCGTGCCCCTTCCCGTCCTGCCCTGTACCGTCTACCTGACGTGGTGTCGCCTAACGTCCTTGAGTGTTTCGTTAGCTTCAAACCACAAAAGCAACCTGCAGTGAAGCGCCGCCGACGGCCTGCCGTGGCCCTGCCCAGCCAGCTCGTTCCAGGGAGCCTGTGGCGCCTGCCTACCTCTCCATGGACTCCAGCGTGCCGTCCAGGCTCCCCAGGTGCTCCGGGATGGGCAGCAGCGTCTTCCCTTTGATCTTGCCCCCCATCACAAACATCTCGTTCTTCAGCTTGTGCACCTGCTTCACGATGTCCTCCGAGACCACCCGGGGCCAGCCCTCCATGTTCTCGCTTTGGTTTAGCAGAGAGTAGAGGACCTAAAAGGAAGCGCTGCTGCTGTTCCGCCCGCACCTTCCCCGGGTCCGCAGGAGGAGCCGGTGCCAGTCCTGGGCAAAACCAGCCCTTCCTCCACGCCAGAGGGGGTGGGCGCTGGATGTCTGCACCATGGGCGACAGCCAGGCTCCCGTCTTTGCAGTGGCAAAGCCGTCTCCAAGAAGGAGACCCCACTCCTGTAACCGTCACGCACGCGCCTTGCTGAAAGGGCATGCTCTGCGCTGCCCAGGAGTGCTGCCAGGGACTGGGCTGTGTGTGTCCCCAACCCCCAGCACCTCGGGGTGTGACTGTAGTTGGAGATGGGGTCTTTAAAGAGGTTATTAAGGTAAAATGAGGTCATTAGGGTGGCCCTAATCCAATAGGACTGGTGTCCTCGGAAGAGAAGAGGACACAGACACACGGGAACGCACGGGGAGGGGACGGTCGCTTCCAGCCAAGGAGGGAGGCCTCGGAAGGAGCCAGCCAGCCAACGGCTGACCTTGGGCTGGGAGGTAATAAGCGGCTGTGGCCCAAGCCCCGGGCCCATGGAGCTTTGCATGGTGGCCCGAGCTGCCCAGACAAAGGCCAAGCGCCCCGGCCTTCGGCCACTGCGCTCCTAACTTGGACTCGAGGCTGAGAAGCCCGTCCGGCACCTTGTTCTGGGTCATACTGAGCAATCGCTGGCATCTGTTTACCTTTGAATGTGCATGGGAATAAAGCCAGGCTGACCCTCAGTGCTCCCCGGCCCTGCACCTGCTGAGAGTGGCCAGGGAGGAGGTGGGACAGCGGCAGGGAACACAGAGTGCCACTCTTCTTTTTCTACTTTTTCTACTCAAAGTCTCAGGACGGGGGAAGCCTACCCTTTGCTACTCGGGTGGCCCACACCTCCTGCAGCTACAGCAGGTGCGTTTCGCAGCACGGGGCGGGGGGGGGCAGATCTAATGCTATCCCAAGAGCAAGACGCTGGGCGGGGCTTCTCACCCTCCACCTGCATCACCTGGAGCTCTTGGTAGGATGCAGGTCCGTCTGAATTTCCAACCAGCTCCCAGGTGAGGCTGCTGTGGCCCCAACCACGCTTGGAGCTGCAGGGGGCCTGTGCCTCCTCCTGAGTTTTAGGGTCCCAGCCCCGCCCGGGCGCACGCACCTCCTCCACCACCGCTATCAGTTGGTCCACGGGCGTGGGGCTGATGTCCCCGTACAGGAGGCTGGCCTTGTAGTTGGTCTTTTCGATGTTCTCTGGCTTTCGCTTGATGAAGTAGACCCCTTTGGACTTGAGGGACTCGGGGAAGCCCAGGCAGGGGACGATCATGCCCGCGACGTTGAGCGTCAACACCAGCACCGACACGTCCGGCTTGTCAAAGAACTCATTGAACAAGGCCAAGTTCTCCTCCGCCCCGACCAGTTTGCTCCACTTGTCCGGCTTGAACTTGAGGGTGACAGAGGCGACTTCCTCCAAGTACTCAAGCCTGACGTCCGGCGTGATTGTCATCTTGACCTTTTCTTACACCACTGTATAGTGAACGGAGATAGGTGCCACACTGTCCCCCACGGTTCCTGACACCCCACCCATCCCTGGAGCCAGGGGACATCTCCGTTCTGAGCCTGAAAAAAATTCTTCATGAACGTTTGGTTGTTAGCCATGGGGGGTGGGCTGGCTGCCAGGGAGGGGCCGGAGGATCATGTCCGTGTGCTCTGTACAGACCCTGCCCTTGCCCCGCTGCGGGGTGTCACCAAAGAAGGGGTCTGCACTTGTGCTGGTTGAGACCATAAAGTTAGGGGCAGAAAAGATAGAGAAGAACTGAGCATGGGGACACACGCCCATAACCTCAGTACTTGGGAGGCAGAGTCAGGAGGATTGCAGGTTTGAGGCCAGTTTCAGTAACTTAGCAAGACCCTGTTTCAAAATAAAAAGGGCTGGGGGTGTAGTTTGAAGGTAGAACGCCCCTAGGTCGAATCTCCAGTGCCAAAAATAAAATAATAGTAAAAAGTAAAAAGGACTGGAGGTGTAGCTGGGAGGTAGAATGCCTCTGAGTTCAACCCCTGGTACCAAAAAAAGGTGCAAATTCACAAAATTTCAAATAGAGAGGGCTGGGTGGGGGTACCAGGGGTCAGCACTGCAAGGACAGAGGTGGGGGGCCTGTCCTGCGTCTGTCGAAGGAGGAGGGAGTCTGACGTGGTCTGTTCACTACATCAAGGGGCTGTGCAGCCCTGGGCTCCTGGGGAACGGGGCTGCTCAGCTTTTGGGGCCCAGCATTGTGGGCTGCATTGGTTCTGTTCCTGACCCGCGATGGTTGCCGTATCAGCTTGGACACGTGGTGACAGAAGCATTCACATTCTGGGCTTTGCATTGCCCAAAGCTATTGCTTTTGAGGTTGCTACTGTCTGCAGGAGCCCGAAAAGCACATGCTACGGAAGAGGTGGAGGTGGTATGTCAGCCCCGCCACTAAACCGCAGACAAACTGCATGCTGGGAAGCAGGGCTCCTTGCCTGTTATGCAAATGGCCTGGGGTTCCTCAGAGCTCCAACTTCGCTATGAGAGACCACGGGGCCATACACAGTGATGGTCTGATTCAGGCCCATCCGTGAAGGAAGAGGGGCCACCGCTGGGCACCCCAGTCACTGGGAAGGCCTTCCCATGGTTCACACACCACTGGTGGGGCTCTGGGCTTCCTGCGTGTTGCTGGGTTCACTTCCACCAGGCCCCGGGGGAGGAGTGTCACGTGCTCATCCTACAGCATGGGAATGGGCATACAGGGGGAGCCCTGCGCATTTGGGGTACCTTCCTCTACATCCTGCCAAATTGGTGATGCTACAGGAATCGAGAGAAACATCCTTTGTTTTGTTTTTGTGTGTGTGTGTGTGTGTGTGTGTTTGGTTCTGGGGATTGAACCCAGGGGTATTGTGCCTCCAAGCTACACCACCAGCCCTATTTTATTCTTTTTTTTTTTTTTTGTGGTACCGGGGATTGAACCCAGGGGATTCTACCTCCGTGCTACAGCCCCGGCCCTATTTTTTATACTTTATTTTGAAACCAGGTCTCACGAAGTTGTGGAAGGCCTCACTAAGTAGCTGAGGCTGGCCACGAACCCAGATCCTCCGGTCTCCGCCTCCCAAGTACTGGGATTACAAGCGTGCGCCACCACGCCCAGATGGAAAACATCCTCTGGTTTAATGGTTTTGTGGGATTTGGGCTTTTACAGAAGCAGCTTTTCTCCCAAGGATGCTATCAGGGTGGGCTCCCTCCTCGGCCCCATTGTAGGTGGCCCCTCAAGTCTCTCTCCCAATCAGCTGGTCTCATCTCAAACTCCCGCCTGCCAGGGCACAGGCCACAAGATGGCAGTTAAATATCACTGTCCTATGAGACACTTCTAGAGGAGGGCACACATGGCATCTTGGGGGACAGGGACAGCATCTCAGGGAGGTGGCCCTGCAGCGGGCCCTCAGGTTGGGGTTCCAGGAGAAGCCAGTGGGCTGAGGCAGGGCCTGCTGGGGAGTGAGGTACCAGGGAGGCCGGGAAGGGAGGCCAGGAAGGGAGGCCGAAAGGCAGACTGCACACTGGGCCCAGACACCCCAACCGCTCCAGGAGGGAGCAGAGCCCCCGCGAGTGAGTGGAGTCCGCTGTCCTCCAGGCCGGGCTCCCACCCGTGCTCCCAGGCCCCTCTGCCCTCCTCCCACCACCTAAGACGGCCCACGGCCGCTCACCCGCGTCACACAAATGTCTGCTCCCGTCGCAAGCAGGGCAGGCCCTTTCCCAAACCAGGAAAGGAAATGGCTCCCGTCTCTTGAGGGGCTCCAACTGCCACAGAACTTCTGGAAGGGCACCTGGGGCTTCTAGAACCTTCTCCTCAGGACCCAAGTACCCAGTGGTAGTGCAGTCGATGAGTGAGCCGCCCATGGGTAGCCACAGTGTGGACAGCTCCAGACAGGAGTGCTGCAAAGACAAAGTGCTTTGCCTTTTGTGTGTGTGTGTGTGTGTGGTGCTGGGGATGGAACCCAGGACTTTCTACCTGTAAGCTACACCCCCAGCCCTATTTTTTATTCTTTATTTTGAAACAAGGTCTCACTAAGTAGCCGAGGCTGGCTGCCAACCCGGATCCTCCGGTCTCAGCCTCTCAAGTACTGGGATTACAAGTATGCGCCACCATGCCCAGCCCTTTTGATTTTTTAAAATTGTATGTATGTATGTATGTATGTATGTATGTATTTGGTACCAAGGATTGAACCCAGGGGCATTTTACCTCTGAGCTATATCCCCAGCCCTTATTATTTTTAAAATTTTTATGTATTTATTTATTTACAGATGTATGTATGTATTTATTTGGTACTGGGGATTGAATCCAGGGGCATTCTACCTCTGAGCTACATCCCCAGTCCTATTTTATTTTATTTTTTTTATTTTGAAACAGGGTCTCACTAAGTTGCTGAGGCTGGCCTCCAACCTGCCATCCAGACGTGCACCGCTGCGCCCAGCTCACACTTTGCCTCTTCCCTGAATGTTTTGTCCATTTCTGTGTCAGGAACGACTGATATCATGGGATTTGAATCTTATGAACTGCTTCCTATTTGTCTGGCCTCGTCCATGTCCCCTCTGCCTTCCTTCCCTGCCTTTGGGTTAAAGTCTTTACTGTTTCTGAACCCGGCTGTGATTCGCCTGGTCTTTGCCCACTGCGGTCTCCTTGTTGGAGGTCACGAGATTACTGCATCAGTCCTGACTCACCAGAGCAGGACATCGGTCGCCTCTGCTTTTCCTGGACATGGGGAGATCAGCTGAGCCCTTAGACCCATGCACGTCTCTTCCAACTTACCAGCTAGCCTTATGTCTTAGTCTACTTTCTGGGGCTATAACTGAATGCCACAGACTGGGTACTTAAAAAGAATAGAGGTTTCTTTCTTTTCTTTTTTATTTATTTATTTATTTTTTTTGGTACTGGGGATTGAACCCAGGGGCATGCAACCTCCAAGCTACACCCCCAGCCCTATTTTTTTAATTTTTATTTTGAAACAGGGTCTCACTAGGTTGATAAGAGTCTCACTACTTGTCGAGGCTGTCCTTGAACCTGCGATCCTCCTGTCTCAGCCTCCCAACTACTGGGACTACAGGCGTGCACCACCATGCCTGGCAAGAAGAGAGGTTTCTAAGCTCACTGTTCTGCATGATCTTGGGGAAGCCCAAGATCATGGCACCAGACTCTGGTAGGGGGCCTCTGTGCTGCATGCCATCATGGCGGAGGGCGTCACGTGGCAAGCCCGAGCAAGTGCCAGGGAGAGCTCACTTTTACGGCAAAGCCACTCCCGCAATAACCCACCGGTCAGTCTACTGATCCACGGACGGATTCACCCATTCCTGAGGCCGGAGCCCTCATGACCCAGCCCCCACCCCAGGGTCCCACCTCTCAACACTGCAGCACTGGGGACCACGTTTCAGCACGTGAAATTGGGGGGACAGTAGAACCACATCAGTTGTCCTAAGTTTTAGTTCTAAAACTTCATTATTATGAACGCAGTTAAGTAGTGGGCATTTAAGTGAATGTCCATTAGCCCCGCCACCACATAGTCACCATTTCTTTTCCTCCTGTACCTCTGAGCTTCTACCGGGACCAGCTTCTCTGTCTTCTAGAAGCCCGCTCTGGTGGCAGAGTGGAGGCAGGGGAGAGTCCCTGCATTCCCCGAAGGACGCTCCTAGTAGCAAGGTTCAGGAACAAGACAGGATGTCCCCTCTCACCACCTCTACTCTTTATCATTGTGCTAGAGTTGATAGTCATGAAAATTAGGCAAGAAAAGGAAAAGAGCCAGGCATGGTGGTGCACGCTTGTAATCTCGGCACTTGGGAGGCTGAGACAGGAGGATCATAGGTTCAAGGCCAGTCTCAGCAACTTAGTGAGACCCTCAGCAACTTGGTGAGAACCTGTTTCAAAATAAAAAAAAAAAAGAGTTGGGGTAGAGCTTGGAGTTAGTATGTCCCTGGATTCAGTCCCAGTACAAAAAAAAGACCCCCCCAAAAGGAATTCAAATTGGAAAGGAAGATATAAAATTATTTGGGATAACATGATATTGTATGTAGAAAATCCTAAGAAATCTATAAAATAATAATAGAGCTAATGAAAGAGTTCAGCAAGGTTTCAAGATAAAAGTTTTTATTTTTTTTTTAGAGTTGGGGTCTCGGGCTGCTCTCCAGCTCCTAGCTCTAAGCAATCCTCCTGCCTCAGCCTCCTGATTACCTGGGATTACAGGTACTCACCACTGGGCCTGGCTAGGATACAAGATTGCTATATGAAAATCAATTGTTTTTTATGCTCTAGCAATGAACAATCCAATGATAGATTTAGGAAAAATCCCCACTCGGCTTCTTCACTGTGCCCTGTACCAGACCCTGGAAAGGGGAAGAGTGACCCAGCATGGAGCTAGATAGCTTTAGCGACAACCCAGAGTTGCTCAGGCCTCTTCTGCTCACGCCCTATTGGTCTGTACCTGGTCACATGACACAGCTAGTTACAAAGGGGGCTGGGAAATGTAGTTTCCAGCTGACACCTAGTGACCATTTGAACTTCGAGTGTTTTCTAGGTGGATGAACAAAGGAGACTCCACGCAAGAGTTGCCAGTTCCTACCACACTGGCCTAGGTCCGTCCTCAGAGCTCATGGCTAGTCCTTGAAAGCCTCATGGGCCCCTTGACCTCCAGGTGCACAAAACTGATCTCTGTGTCCTTCCCCAGCACCCCTCCCTCCCACTCCCCTGGCCTTCCTTCAGGGCCCCCCAGCTCAGCAACTAACTCTCTAGCTGCACGGGCTCCACCCAGCACCCCGACTCTCATCCTCACCTTCTCTGAACTCCACCCCCTCCCTCCAGGAACACTGTTTCTGGCCAGGCAACCCTCACCCTCCCTGGGCCCGTGGACAGCCTCATCCAGTCTCTCTGCCTACTCTCATCTCGCAACAGTCATTACCAGCCTCGTTCAAGACATCTGTCATGTCAACGCCCCACTTAAAATCCACTAACAGCTTCCTGTTGCTCTCAGGATAAAATCCAGATGCACTCAACGGACCCTATAAGATGCGGCCTGCCTCACACTAACTGTGCTGGTCCCAGTACTGACCGGTGCTGTGGCCACAGTGCCAGGGCTCTGCTTGGCACCAAAGGGATGACCCGCGGTAATCGAAGAGGAACCACACTTTCTAGGGGCACCAGCCCCTTTCCATAGGGACACGCTGTCCACAATGCGGTGGACACCTCAGGCCCGGGGAAGGGGCCAGAGCCACGGGTGCGAGGCTTCCGCCATTTGCCTTCTCGAATGGGAGATGGACGGGGCGGAGCGAGGGGTGGCGGCTCCAGTCCTCCTGCCGGGGCCACCAGCTGTGGAATCATCCGCTCACTTCTTTCAATTCTGACAGTCACGGCCACATGGGGCTGTGGACCAGCTGAAAGGGCTCCCCTGTGTGCGGCCCCGGACACTCCCACCGCCAAAAGGACTTGGAAGACACGGTCCATAAAAGACATCACCCATCATTAAATAAGATTGCAGGACAATTTTCCCTGCCGGGTTTGCTTGCAGACAGCGGGGGGCCGGGCCATCTGGGTCCCATCAGGCCTCTCCTGCATCTTCCCTCTGTCTGCATGGCCGGGCCACAGGTCCGCATGCTGAGCCCCCAGCAGAGGGACGGAGGCGGAGGCCTTTGTCCTCTTCCCAGGCCGTCCTTGCCCCTGGCGCTGGGTTGAAAGGAGGGCCACACAGGGCAGCCAGGCCGGCCCAGCGGGTCACTCTGCCCATCAGAAATAGGGCAGCGTGGCCAGAGAGAAGCCTCCTGCCACCTGCCACGTGCCCACAGGCCACGGCAATGGTGGGCACTGGCAGAGGTCTGGGGACATTTCCTCTTGTGGGGTCTCTGCGTGCAAGCCCTGGGTGAGGAAATACATGGGTTCATGAGAGGGTCTCACCGGCACCTGTCCCAGGAGGAGGGGCCGTGTGCGGTGATGCGCATGGGCGGTGATGCGCACAGGTGGCCATGGAAGGTACCCCCAGAAACCCATCAGAGAGAAACAGCCAGACTCAGGGAACGGCTAGGGGCATATCTGATTCAGTGCCACTGCAAGTGGGGAAGCCTAGCCGGGCGCTGAGGCGCACGCCTGTAATCCAGGTACTTGGGAGGCTGAGACAGGAGGATCGTGGGTTCCAGGCCAGCTTCAGCACCTTAGTGAGACCCTCAACAACTTAGTGAGACCCTCAGCAACTTAGCGAGACCCTGTTTCAAAATAAAAAATAAGAAGGGCTGCGGGTGTAGCTCAGAGGTAGAATGCCCCTGGGTTCAATCCCAGTACCAAAAGAAGAAAGAAAACAAGAAAAAAAGAATGAAAACCAAACAGAAAATGTGCTGGTGGAGCAGGGAAGGAGCTGCTTCTCAGCATGGCCGCAGCAGGAAGACAGATCTGTGGCCTCTTTGGGTGCCGGGAAGAGCTCTGGGGTCACAGAGGGAAGGAGCAGAGAGACGGGGCGAGGGGGGTGCGTGGCCAGCATCTTGGTCAGCCGCCCTGTGGTGGATCGGTACCCCGGGCCTGGCCCGCAGGGTGTTGTTGGAGCGAGGAGATTGCTACCTCTTGGTGCAGTTTTGATTTCCGTGGCAGGATGTTTATCTAGCAGACCTGCGGCCCTGGAATTTAAGATCAACCGAGGGGAAGAATAACCTAGAAGAGAAACGGTCAGAGAGGGACAAGTGGACTTAGTTGGGTCAGCGACTGGGTCCTGCTTCAGTTGGGCCCCTTCACGGTGGCCGTCTCGCTAAGGAGTCCTTGGCTGTGGCCTGTAGTCCTCCCAGGAGAGGTCCTGCTGGCCCCGTGGCCTCCAGTCCCTTGGGGACCATATCTGTCCCTGGCCACTTCCTGTCACCCTCTGCTTCCTGGCTGCCATGAGCTGGGTAGCTCTCCTCTGCCACACTCTGATACTGTGATGTACTGCCCTGGAGCCGGCCGACCATGGACCGAGCCTTGGAAACCGTGAGCCAAATAGTCCTTTCCTCCTCTAAGTTGTTCTTGTTGGGTATTTTGGTCACAGTGACAAAAAAGGTGGCAAACACAACATCCCTGCAGTCTTTCACCATGCTATAGCTCAACTTCCACCAGAGACCTGGAAAGACCGAATATTTCTTTCTTAAAAGGTCAAAGATCCCTTTTCTTTGGAATATTCTTTAAAGGCCTACTGTATCACAGATTATTCTCCTCTATGGCTTTGTTTATGATGTGTGTGTGTGTGTGTGTGTGTGTGTGTGTGTGTGTTACTGGGGATTGAACCCAGAAGCATTCTACCTCGCCCCCCTTTTTATTTTTATTTTTTGTTTTTGTTTTGAGACAGGATCTTGCTAAATTGCTGAGGAAATCACTAAGTTGCTAAGGCTGTCCTTGAACTTTCAATCCTCCTCCTGTCTCAGCCTCCCAAGTACTGGGATTACAGGCGTGCACCACCATGTCCGGCTGTTTTTAATATTTCACACTGGAAAAAGATGTTTCCAAGGTGAAACACAAGCACCCCGAGTGACCTCCGAGTCAGCATCAAGCTGAGAGCTGCAGGCCTTGCTCTGGCCCCTTCCCACAGCTCACTCCCGCCCCTGCTTGCTCTTGGCCTTCAGAGAGAACTCAGTTTACTCTGAACTTCAGGGCAGGGAGAGGGGGAGCCCTGGGGCCTGGGGGCAGGGCCTCTGGTTGCAAGGCCTTCTTAGCTTTGTTTGCAAAATTAAATGTGCCTTGAATGTAATGCGTCAGGAAAAACAAATTTGAACAAGGTCTGGAAATGAAATTTTCTGCCTGTGGTTTGACTCATGCCTGTCTGTCTCGAAATCTACCCTAAGGACATCCATTTCATGGTGACAGGGCTGGTCTCTACAGAGCCCTGGACTCCCCCCACCCCAAGGAAAGATCATCAGATAGAGACAGGAAGTGGGTTGGGGCCTCAGAAACACCTCAACACCAGGGAGACTGCACGACCCAGATTCAGGAATTCATTGTCCAAGGTATGATTCTGTCCCATCTGGCCTCCTTCCCCAAGGCCTCTTTAGAAATAAGGATCCTTAACCCTGCAGTGGCGTATGCCTGTCATCCCAGGACTGGGGAGGCTGAGACAGGAGGATCGCAGCAACTTAGCAAGACCTCATTTCCAAATAAAAAATGAAAGGGCTGGGGATATACCTCAGAGATAAAGTGCCCCTGGGTTCAATCCCAAGTACAAAAAAAAAAAAAGAAAAAGAAAAGTCTTATGTTAAGGTCCTCAAAGTGTGGTCCTCAGGCCCACCCACTGGAATGCTGTTTGCAAAACCTGCGTCTCCAGCCCCACCTGCCCCTCGGGGGGGGGGGCACGTTTTGTCTGATCCCAGGAAAGTCACATGTACAACCGGACTGCTGGAAGCCGCTCCCTAGTCCGGGAGGTGGACCGGCAGCAGGTGCTGGAGCCATGGCTGAGAGCTATACAAACCACAGAAAAATGGCCCATTTACCTGCTAGAGACCTAACAAAACCAGCGTGATTTTAGGGTTTGGGTAGAGTGTTGCTGAGTTTCAAGGGCAGTTACATGTGTCTTTGAATAAAACTGGAAAACAAGCTGGTTATTTAACCCGTGAAAGACAGCTTTGAAAACGTAATATTTGTGTGTGTGTGTGTGTGTGTGTGTGTGTGTGTGTGTGTGTGTGTCACTAGGGATTGAACCCAGGGGCATTCTACCTCCGATCTACACCCCCAGCCCTATTTTTTTATTTTTTATTTTGAAACAGGGTCTCACTAAGTTGCAGAAGGCCTCACTATGTAGTTGAGGCTAGCCACGAATCCGGAACCTCCCATCACAGCCTCCCAAGTACTGGGATTACAAGCGTGCGCCACCACGCCTGGCTTGGCTATTTTGAATATAGCTTTCATAAACATTTACCAGCAGGTCTTGCTGTGGACATTTTCATTTCTCTTGGATAAATGTCTAGGAGTAGGATTGCTGGATCCTATAGCAAGGCTATGTTTAACTTTTTAAGAAATTGCCAACCTGTTTTCCAAAGTGCGATTTCACGTTCCCAGGAGCAGCAGACAGACGAGGGTTCTCCTTCATCCTTGCGAGCAGTTGGCAGGATCAGACTTTAATTTTAGCCACTCTGGTAGATGCGCATGGTGTCCCCTGGTGATCTTAATTTGCATTTCCCTAGTGACTAATCATGCTGAGCATCTCTTCATGTCTTTATCCGCCATCTGCATCTCTCCTTTGGTCAAGTGTCAGTTCAGATTTTTTGTCCCTTTTTAAAATTAGGCGATGTGTTTTCTGATGATTGAGTTTTGAGAGTTCTTTCCGTGTTCTGTACCGCAGCTCTTGTCAGATTGGCAGTTTTCAAGTATTTCCTCCCAGCCTGTGTGGTTTGACTCCTCATCCTCTTCACGGTTTCTTTCAAAGACCAGAGGTTCTTAATTTTGATGAAGTTCAATTTATTAATTTTTCATTTATGGGCTGCAATTTTAAAATTTCTCTTAGCAAATTTTTGCTGCTTTTAGATAAATTGCTACCAGCAGATATTTAAACACACACACACGCACACACACACACACACACATACACACACATACATTCTCTGTAATGCAAAGATAACACTTAACCAATGAATGAGAAAATAACCACTTTTAAGTAAATTCCTCCTATAGATCATACTATTTTGCAAATAGATGTTAGAAATTATCTTCAGAGCTATATTGATTTTGTCACCAAATATAATTGTTTCACCTACTAAAAATTCTCATATGTGTACACTGTAAATATTTTTCTTACTTCTTTACAAATCCTCCCCAGGCTAGTAGTGTCTTAGCCGACTTGTTAATCATTAAAAACACAGCGCCTTCGCTGAGTATGATGGGGTATGCCCCTACTACCAGTACTTGGGAGGCTGAGAAAGGAGGAAAGCAGTTTTGAGGCCAGCCTCAATAAGACCATTTCAAAATAAAAAAATAAAAAAGGGTTGGGGGTATAACTCAGAGGTAGAATGCCCCTGAGTTCAATCTCAAGTACCATAAAACAAAAATACACTTTCTCTTGACTGACATAAAGGGAGATGGAAATTTAGTAGTGGAATTTCAGGGGGAAATGCATGATTGGTAGATGAGAGATTTGAAAATGAATATCATCATTTAACAGAGCCAATGATGCAACTCTAGCCCTTGGGTCTCATATTGTATACAACTCAGAGAGGGTTTTTTTTTTCCTGGTACTGGAGATTGAACCCAGGGACATTCTATCTTTGGGGCACACCCCCAGACCTTTTAATTGTTTTATTTTGAAACAGGGTCTCGCTAAATTGCTGAGGGTCGAAGCTGCTGAGGCTAGTCTCAACTTGAGATCCTCCTGTTTCAGCCTCCCAAGTACTGGGATTACAGGTATACTCCACTGCACCCAGCTTGCTTGTTTCCTTCCTTGCTTGCTTCTTTCTTGCTCTGGGGATTGAACCCGGGGACACTCAACCTCTGAGTTACACTCCCAGCCCTATTTTATTTTTTATTTTGAAACAGGTTCTCACTAAGTTGCTGAGGGTCTCACTAAGCTGCTGAGGTTGGCCTCAAACCTCCAATCCTCCTGTCTTAGCCTCCCAAAGCCTGGGATTACAGGCATGTGCCACCACGCCTGGCTGAGAGTTCTTTTCATTCATGACAGTAGCTAGTGAACACGCTGAGTAGGGAAAGACGGCCCAACAACCGCACAACAAGGGGACGAGAGACCAGAGTCGCCCACTCGGAATGGCATTCATTAGACAGCTCTAATTAGCAAAGCGGGTGCTAAACGGTCCCTGTGGCCTGAACACGTTGACAGCCCAGCTCTGCTGCCTCGGGTCAGCTCCCTGCCACCAGGACTCCTCGCCCAGCACCCGCAGCTGCACACAGCACCACTGAGGGCCCCTGCCCAGCCGCCCTGGGGATGGAAGGTGCAGGCCTGGGGGATTTGTCCACCCTGTCCATGCACGGGGGGAGTGTCTCTACCTTACAGCCGGCTCACACACCCACTGTGCGCATTAGCCCGTTTCTAATGTCAGCAGAAAACCAGGAACATTTTGACGGTCTTTTGGCAAAGCGCCGGTAGCAGATTGGGATGCAGAGAGCAGGACTTGTGGCTGCCATCATAGGAGGGTGGCCCTTTCTGATAAAATGCCTGCTGGCCCCCTGGACTGGGCATCTGGGGGAGCGAGTCAAAGCTTCATTTAGCATTTAACAGAAACCATGCCAACGATACTGCAGCCTTCCTTCCTTCCTTCCTTCCTTCCTTCCCATGTGTGGTACTGGGGATGGAACCCAGGGGCATTCTATCTCTGAGCTACACCCCCAGCCCTTTTTATTTTTTAAGTTTGAAACAGGGTCTCACTAAGTTGCTGAGGCTGGCCTCGAACCTGCGATCCTCCTGTCTCAGCCTCCCAAGTACTGGGATTGCAGGTGTACACCACCACACCTGGCTCCTTTGGACCCGAAAATGAGAAACACTGAAAAGTACCCCAGGACGCTAAGGAACCTGCAGGTGACACAGCGTGGGTGAGAAGGGCATCCCAGGGAAGCGGGTACAGAGATGGAGGTCGGGGAGACGTCTGCCTCATGATCTGCAGACGTCCAGGGACCCACCTTTCCCTGACTCCTCACAAGGAGGAGCACCGAGCATCTGCCCCTCAGGCCCTGAGACAACGACAGTCTCCCCTGCACCGGGCAACCGGAAGCTGCTGTCAGGAGGATGGTCCCCAGTTCCCTCCCAGGACAAGGGGGTGAAGACGGCTGGGACTGGGGCTGCAGGTGCAAGACCTGGCCAAGATACAAGGCGCACTTTGTGGGCCCACATGGGTTCTGCCTGATCTTGAATCTCCAGCCATTCATGGGATCCCCAGAACTCACTGACCAAGATAAATTATGATGTTTTAATGCAAAGCATTCGTGACCACAAAATGTTCAAAATTTACATAAAGATGGGATTAGCGAAGGCAGTATGCCAAGCCGTATCAGAGCCAGAGGCAAAAGAAAATATCGGGGATCTAACCCTCCCCCAGCCCAATTTTTCACCCAAGGAAAATTGGTATCCCACCTCATCCTGCCCTGCTGGAAAGAGGAAACTCTAAAACAGAGAAGAAAAGCAAACCTAACTTCCCCTGACACTCCAGATGGGAGGGGGGCCCCCTAATCCCCCGAGGAGGGTTCTGGCCAAAAATGCAGACCCACAGGTCTTCAATAAAGGTGTGAATATCTGGGGACAGGTGTTAGGGACACCTGGGCCATCTTTGAGAACTTTGGAAATTGAGGTGATAGGAGGCTCATCCACAAAGCAAGACCATTGGCCGCCCTCCCCAGCCCCAGAAGGAAACCTGATTGGCTAGTGCCCTGGAAGCAAACATGGGAAATGTGGATTTGTTTCAATTCAAATGAGAATCAGGTTAAAAGCTAACAGAAACAACAGAGGGCAGATGGCGAAGGAGGGGAGAGGTGGTGCCGGAGGGCTGTGCACAGGCAGGAGGCAGGCAGGAGAGAGGGAGGCGCGACAGGCGTGTGTCGGGAAGGGGATGACAAAGCAGACCCTCAGAACTGCCTGTGGCCTGGTGCTTGTGGCACTGAGAGAGCCAGCTTCGGACACGAGCTTGCCGGTGCTCAAGGCGAGGAAGGAGTACATGGGCTGGGAGAGGAACAAGAAGAACACGCAGGCCTGGATAGCGGGGCCAAGAACTCTCCTGCCCAGGACTCAGGCGCTTACCATGTTTGAGCAGAAGCAGTGCACATCTCCATGCGAGGAGCAGGAAGCAGGAAGTTGCCGCATGCAATTACCCTCCAGGCCCCTCGGCAATGTGGCTTTGCTGCTGCTTCCAAAAGGAGCTGGAGTGTGTGTCCCCAGCCCCCGAGGCCCGGCCTAGTGACCTGCTTGGAGCGACAGGATGCAGGGGAAGTGGTGTGGAGATTTCTAAGCTCAGGTCTCTTGCTGTGCCCTGGCCTTACGCTCTTAACGCCCTCCCCAAGAATTCAGTTCCTCCACGTCTCCGACTAAGCAGCCATACTTTGCCCTGCTCTAAGGTGAAATACTAGAAAAGATGAGATGAGATTATCTTCTTTGCACCTGATATGACTGCACACACACACCTACAAAGATCGTCAGGCTCTATCTAAGGAAACACTCGGGATTAATAAAGAGGCTGAATATAGGATAAATGTACAAAAACCAACAGCCTTCCTCTATATTAGCAAAAACCCGTTACAAGTGAGGGGAAACACCAATGTCAATAGCAATTAAAGAATAACACAGGAAGCCGGGCGCGGTGGCGCACGCTTGTCATCCCAGTACTTGGGAGGCGGAGACCAGAGGATCCGGGTTCGCGGCCAGCCTCAGCTACTTAGTGAGGCCCTCTGCAACTTAGTGAGACCCTGTTTCAAAATAAAGAATAAAAAATAGGGCTGGGGGTGTAGCCCGGAGGTAGAATGCCCCTGGGTTCAATCCCCGGTACCGCAAAAAAAAAAAAAAAAGAATAACACAGGAAATAATTTATAAAACATATACTCTGGAACGTTACACAACCACACAGAAGGGTGTGCTAGATCTGTATCGACTGTCCCAGTTACCCAGAGAGTTATGATGCCGGGCTGGATTTGGGCTCCACATTACATCAAGAAGTTTCGGTGATTAAGGTGTTCAAGCAAGGTGGGACCCAAAACTTTGGGCTCATTGGGGCTCTGTGTGGAGATCTCTCTAACCAGGGAAACAGTCACATGTGTCAGTGACACATGTTGGTGTCAAGGATCTGTTTGACTCCCTCGGATTCTGATAGTTAAGAAATGACCACGTGCAAATATTTCTTGCAGGGTGTACTGAGGAAGGAGATCCCCCCATCTAGATAACACACCCATCTCTGAGTCACAAAGCAAAGATGTCTTTGAATTTGTAATACGTGGCAAGTACACCACACAATTTCACAAGATACCTTGCCTAATGTTCTTGCAATATACTTTGCCTAATGTGGTCTTTTCCTTCTGTGTCAAAAATATGTACACATTTGTGATTTATATATGTGGTGGTTGAGGCAAAATAGCCCCTGAAAGATTCTGTATTTCTAATTCATGCTTAGAGATTTGAGCACCTTCATCATAGTATTTAAGCCTGGAGTCAGAGCTGGAACCCTGCAGCCGGGCGTGGTGGCGTACACGTGTAATCCCAGTACTTGGGAGGCTGAGACAGGAGGATCACAGGTTCAAGGACAGCCTCAGCAAGTAGTGAGACTCTCATCAACCTAGAGAGATCCTGTTTCAAAATAAAAATAAAATAGGGCTGGGGGTGAAGCTCAGAGGTAGAATGCCCCTGGGTTCAATCCCCAGTGCCACAAAAAAAAAAAAGATGGAACCCTGTATCAATTTGTCTCCCATTGCTATAACAAAATATTTGAGACTGGGTACTTTTTAAAGAAAAGAGGTTTCTTATCTCAGAATTTTGGAGGACAAAACTCTGTCCTACAAAAGACAGGCATGGCCCTGGCTCTGGTGGGGGCCACCCCCAGCTGTGTCACATCGTAGCGGATGACATCATGGTGCAAACATGTGGGGGGGCGAAAACATGGGGAGACTGGGAGCCTTAGGGTGGGGGTGCAGGCTCTCTTTATGACAATTCACTCTTGTGAGAATGAACTCAGAGCCCCAGTAGATTGGGCAGATAAGCAAGGCCCTGGGGTTAGTGCCAGCAGGCTCAGGGGAGCGGTTAGAATGACTTTATTAAGTGAGATCAGAGAACTAATGACCTGACCGTGTTCCCCGGGGAGGTCCCCGGACACCCCTGCACTGTGCTGGTGACAGGAACATGGGTGTGTTTGAGATGCCTGGGGATAGGTGTCTGCTGTGGGCCTGGAGTTGACATGAGGAGGGACGGCCGCACGACTGGGCTCCCGGGGTCCCCCACCATGTCCTCAGTGGCCTGCAGGTGTGGGCACCTGGGACCAGAGGGCTCAGGCAGCCCAGCTCTCCTCCCGTGCAGGGGCCATCCGGGCCTGGAGAGGGTTCTGGAGCAGCCAGGGGCTGTGGTGCTAACACCGAGCAGGCCCGGGTGTGTACCTGCGAGGGACAGAGGCTCAGGCCAGATGGCGTTGCAGAAAAATGCCTGACAACACTGTTTATTAGTGAAATTAAGTTAAATTTAGTTTTCTTGTTGCCAAGCAGGAAAGAGACGCTGTTGGGAATGTCTGCGCAGTTATAAAAATAGAATTTCACGTTTGCACATTGCTGATTGATAACAGTTCACACCTACCCAAGGCAAAGAGCCACACAACCTTCGAGCTAAGCTTGAACTCAAGCTAGAGGACAGTGACGCGCCCCAGCAAGGGGGAAGGGGCAGGAATGAGCACTGGTCCCCCCGCCCCGACCTCGAGAACCACGCAACCCAGATCTGAAGATGAACCCAGAACTAACTGTTTGAAAAAATCAACAAAACAAGCAAACATCTGCAAGATAAATCAGGTAGAGATAGGCCACTGGGCATGGTGGTACACTCCTGTAATCCCAGTACTTGGGAGGCTGAGACAGGAGAATTGCAGGTTCAAAGCCAGCCTCAGAAACTTAGTGAGGCCCTGTCTCAAATAAAAAATAAAGCTGGGGCCGGGCGTGGTGGCGCACGCTTGTAATCCCAGTACTTTGGGAGGCAGAGACCTGAGGATCCAGGTTCGCAGCCAGCCTCAGTTGTCTCTCTCTCTCTCTCTACTTAGTGAGGCCCTCCACAACTTCGTGAGACTCGGTTTCAAAATAAAGTATAAAAAATAGGGCCAGGGGTGTAGCGCGGAGGTAGAACGCCCCTGGGTTCAATCCCCGGTACCGCAAAAAAAAAAATAAAATAAAATAAAATAAAGCTGGGTATGGTGGTGCATGCCTGTAATCCCAGTATTTGGGAGGCTGAGATAGAAGGATCTCAGGTTTGAGATTAGTCTCAGCAATTTAGGGAGACTCTATTGAAAAAAAAAACTGGGCTGGAGGTGTAGCTCAGAGGTAGAATGCTCCTGGGTTCAATCCCCATTGAAAATAAAATAAATAAAAAGGGCTGGGGGTGTAGCTAGGAGGTAGAACATCCCTGGCTACAATCCCCAGTGCCAAAAAATAAAATAAATTTTAAAAGCTGGGGATATAGCTTAGAAGTAGAATGCCCCTAGGTTCAACTCCCAGTACTAAAAGAGAGAAACCACAAATACACATTAGGAGTGAGAATGCAGATGTAATCACAAATAGGGACGTTAGAAATATTAGGTCTGTTTGTATCATTTTATACCCGAATTCTAGAACAACGCTTCTTTTTTTTTTTTTTGGTACTGGTGATGGAATCCAGGGGCATTCTGCCTCCGAGCTGCACCCCCAGCCCTATTTTATTCTTTATTTTGAAACATGGTCTCACTAAGTTGCAGAGGGCCTCATAAGTTGCTGAGGCTGGCCGCGAACCTGTGATCCTCCGGTCTCAGCCTCCCAAGTACTGGGATTACAAGCGTGCGCCACCACGCCCGGCTCTAGAACAACGCTTCTAAAATGTGGTTCCCTGCCCACCTGCTCCAGAGCCCATGCACCTGCCACAAACTCCCCCAGGATTCTTGTGCACCCTGAATTTGAGGACTGCTGGAAATAGATGACTCTGTAAGAAACCAGACTACAAAACTGCCCGACAAAGAGGCAGAAAGTGTGAACAGACCAAGCCTCATGGGAGAAACGGAGAAAGTTATATATATTAAAAAAAAATCTCTCTCACTCTTGTCGTTAGATTCTGTCCCCCGCCCCCACATTCATACGCTGAAGTCCCGGCAGCCAGCTGGAAGGTGGCCTTACTTGGAAGTAATTGCTGATGTGATTAGTTGAGATGAGGTAGGACTGGACGGGGTGGGCCCTGATCCAACAAGACCGGTGCCCTTCAAAAGGGGAAAGGGGTCACGCACAGAGAATGCCACGGGACTGTGAGGCCGAGACCAGGTGACGCTTCCATGAGCAAGCCCAGAAGCCAGGAGAGAGGCCCGGGATGGCTTCTGCCTCACGTCCCGGAGGGAACTTGCCCTGATGACACTCTGCTCTACGACTTCTGGCCTCCTGAACTGTGAGACAACACGTGTCTGTTGTTTAAGAAAAGAGAGAAGCCAGGCGTGGTGGCGCACGCGGGAGTCAGGGTACTTCTGCTGTGGCGAGGTCTGGCCAAGGGGGGAGGGAGGTCAGGGCCATCACACGGAGGAAACTCGAGTCAGGGCCGGGAATCTCCCGTCAGCACGTGGGCGGGGGTGGGTGGTTTTAAAAACCAGGCCGCGGCCCAACAGGCTTGTTCAAAACGTAAGTTTCGTTCAGATGAAGGTATTTATTAGTGCAACTTGTTATACGAGTAAATTAAAAGTGGGGAATCATGAACGTTTCATATGAAATGACTCGTCAAAGTCATTTGACAAAATCTAACGAACATTCTTTTTTTTTTTTTTTTTGCAGTACAAGTGATTGAACCCAGGGGCATTCTACCTCCGAGCTACACCCCCAGCCCTATTTTTTATTCTTTATTTGGAAACAGGGTCTCGTTAAGTTGCAGAGGGCTCACTAAGTAGCTGAGGCTGGCTGTGAAGCCGGATCCTCCTGTCTCAGCATCTCAAGTACTGGGATTACAAGCGTGTGCCACCACGCCCGGCTTCTAACGAACATTCTCAAACAAATAAAAAAGTCTCTTGGCAAACCATAAAAACAATGAAACTTGCTTAACACTATAAAACGTGTGTACAAGACCAGAAGCCAAAGGCGCTATTACAGTAGGAGTGGAATTCCCGAGGCCTTCCAGAGGGGCCCTGCCACAAGTCCTTTCTGTGCCCTGTGGTCAAGACAGGGACCCAGGGTGAAAATGTAGGCGAGGAAGGGACCAAAACATCACTGTTGACGTCGAGCGTGGTGGTGCACGCCTGTACTTGGGAGGCAGAGAAAGGAGGATCGCA
Organism: Glis glis; assembly: GCA_004027185.1. Lineage (NCBI taxonomy): Eukaryota > Metazoa > Chordata > Mammalia > Rodentia > Gliridae > Glis > Glis glis. The sequence continues at coordinate 22,154 of PVJS01004491.1, forward strand.
GGTTCCAGGCCAGCCTCAGCAACTTAGTGAGACCCTCAGAAACTTAGCAAGACCCTGTTTCAATTTTTTTTTTTTTTGCGGTACCGGGGATTGAACGCAGGGGCGTTCTACCTCCGCGCTACACCCCCTGCCCTATTTTTTATACTTTATTTTGAAACCGGGTTTCACGGAGTTGCAGAGGGCCTCACTAGGTAGAGAGAGAGAGAGACAGAGAGAGAGAGGGAGAGAGAGAGAAAGAGAGAGAGAGAGAGGAGAGATAGATCGATCGATCAATCAATCGATCGTGCGCACGCACATGCGCGCTGAGGTTGGCCACGAACCCGGATCCTCCGGTCTCCGCCTCCCAGAGTACTGGGATTACAAGTGTGCGCCACCACGCCCGGCCTGTTTCAAATTTTAAAAAAAGAAAAGAAAAGGGCTGGGAAGCTGGGCGTGGTGGCGCACACTTGTAATCCCAGTACTTGGGAGGCTGAGACAGGAGGATCCCAGGTTATAGGACAGTCTCAGCAAGTAGTAAGACTCTCATCAACCTAACGAGACCCTGTTTCCAAATAAAAATAAAATAGGGCTGGGGGTGTAGCTCGGAGGTAGAATGCCCCTGGGTTCAATCCCCAGTACTACAAAAAAAAAAAAAAAACCACAACCTAATGTGTATTTATAAAACCCAAAGAATTCTAGAACTGAGGAAAAAATATTTTTAAGATAGCTTAGGCCAAGTGTGGTGGCGCACGCTTGTAATCCCAGTACTTTTGGAGGCGGAGACCTGAGGATCCGGGTTCGCAGCCAGCCTCAGCTCGCTCTCTCTCTCTCTCTCTCTCTCTCCTTGTGAGGCCCTCCACAACTTCGTAAGACCCGGTTTCAAAATAAAGTATAAAAAATAGGGCAGGGGGTGTAGCGCGGAGGTAGAACGCCCCTGGGTTCAATCCCCGGTACCACAAAAAAAAAAAAAAAGATAGCTTAGTCCTCCCTGCTCTTTGATGGCCGAGGAAACTGAGCGTCCCCAGGTGAAAGCCCCTGTCCAAGGTCACCAGCCAGGTGGAGAGCTGTCTTGGTGTTAGGACAGATGCACACATGTCCCAGCGAGGGCCTGCCTAGCAAAGCTCCCCATTCAGTCTCGCGGCGGAGTTGAGGGACGCAGTGACGTCGGTGTTTGGCTTCGCTGAGTTAATTGATGCAGACGTAAGTGGAATCGCTCTGTGGTCAGATGCCTTCCTTACTTTCACGATCAATTATCCTGAAAGAGTGACTCGTGGTTTCCCACCGCTGTAGCTTTTGCCCTCCCTCCTTATGTCTCACATTAGTGGACGGCACACACAGGAGGATGCTTTAAGCTTTTCAAGTGTTTTGGTCCATTTTTCCCTTTTTTTTTTTTCATGTGTGTGTGTGTGGTACTGGGGATTGAACCCAGAGGCATTCTACCTTTGAGTTACACCCCCAACCCTATTTTATTTCTTATTGGGAAACAGGGTCTCGCTAGGTTGATGAGAGTCTCACTACTTGCTGAGGCTGTCCTCGAACCTACCATCCTCCTGTCTCAGTCTCCCAAGTACAGAGATTACGGGCGTGTGCCACCATGTGGTGATGGTACTAGGGCTTGAACTCAGGGGCACTCTACCTGTGAGCCACACCCCCATTTTATTTTTTTATTTGGAAACAGGTCTCACAAAGTTGCAGAGAACCTTGCTAAGTTGCTGAGGCTGGCTGGCCTCAAACCTGCGATCCTCCTGTCTCTGCCTCCCAAGTACTGGGATTACAAGCATGTGCCACCACACCCGGCTAATGGTCTTCTTTTCCTGGGATTCATCTCTACACCACAAGGAGGCACCAAGCACCTGCTATAGCATGCTATATGTCCCAGCATCTTAAGTCTGCTCATGGCTCTACATGCTTGTGCTGTGGTGCCTGCCGGGGTTTGTTTTTATTTGCTTTTTAAATATTTTTTTCTTATTTATGAGTTGCATTTTTCTGTCTTTGTCTCATTATTTTTTATTGTCTGCTGGAAAGTGTGGCTAAACATTGTAGGCAGGCTGGATTAGGTTATCTTCCTTTAAAGAGTGTTGTGGCCAGGTGTGGTGGTGCAGGCTTGTAATCCCAGTACTTGGGAGGCTGAGACAGGAGGATCTGGGTTCGCGGCCAGCCTCAGCTGCTTAGTGAGGCCCTCCCCAACTTAATGAGGCCCTGTTTCAAATTAGAGAATAAAAAAATAGGACTGGGGGTGTAGCTTGGAGGTAGAATGCCCCTGGGTTCCTCCCCCAGCACCACACACACAAAAAAATGGGCAACCAGGTCTCTGCCCCAGACCACAGAGCATCGGGACAGGTCCAGAGGATGTCACCGAGGCTCTGGCAGCCACCAGGGAAGACCAACTTGAGTCTCACAGGGCCCAGCACCCCACCATTTTTGTGGTACTGGTGATTGAACCCAGGGCATTCTGAGCTACACCCCCAGCCCTTCTTTTTTTTTTTTTTGCGCTACTGGGGATTGAACCCAGGGGCATTCTACCTCTGAGCTACACCCCCAGCCCTATTTTTACTTTATTTTGAAACAGGGTCTCCCTAAGTTGCCGAGGGCCTCTCTAAGTAGCTGAGGCTGGCCGCGAACCTGCGATCCTCTGGTCTCAGCCTCCCAAGTACTGGGATCACAAGCATGTGCCACCATGCCCGGCCTTATTTTTAAATTTGAAACAGGGTCTAAGTTGCTGAGCTGGCCTTAAACCCGCGACCCTCCTGTCTCAGCCTGCCAAGTACTGGGATTACAGGCATGCGCCACCACTCCTGGCTCCAGCACCCCCTTCTCCACCGAGGCAGAAGAACCGACACTGGGACAGACGAACGGACATGGACAGGTGAGCCTGAGCCCGGCTGGGTTCCGGCCTGGCGTCTGGTATCTCCCGACGCTGGCCCTTTTCCCCAGCTCCCAGGGGCCGCATTCGCAGGAAGCCGGGTCCTGATGCAGCCGCCTTTGCGTTTCTCTCCCATGGAGCCCACGAGCCCTGACTGGCCCGCGCCTGGGTGAGGTGGGGTTCAGGGTGGTCGCTGCCCTCCGGGGCGACGCAGAGCTCTGTAGAGTGGAGTGAGGGTCATCTGGGGGTGTGGGGGTGAGGTCAGCCTGCAGGAAGGCCGTAGCCCAGGAGGAACCCCGGGGAGGACAGGCCTCCGAGGGCCAACACAGCTCGGGGAGGCGGTGAGGAGGCCGCCCCACGCGGCTGCCGCTCCAGAGCCTGCTTCTCTAAGACTCTCCAGTCACACCATTTGAATAACGCTGAAGAAACGTTTCTGTATGTGCTCACCATCTGTAATCTATTCATTCAGGTTACGTCCTTCTGGCAGGCGCCTGCGGTTGATTATGGAAAGTTCCAGAAAAGAGACTCATGAGCCTCGGGCGCAGTTGGCGGACCCAGCTGCCCTGAATTGCCCCAGCCTTGCGGTTCCAGCAGCCAACTGCCCCCTGCTCCACGCTGGACCTGCTGGTGGGGCATCTTTGGAGGGAGATATGGGAAATGGCCTTATGGACTTAATTCTTGGCTTCTGGGCTTAGTAGACCCCAGTCTGTGTTTGTTGAATGAATGAAATGAATGAATGAATGAATGAAAAGGTTTGGCCAGCCGTGGTCGGAGCAACCCCATACAAAACTTGGAGAAGAAACAAAGAAGTTCAGATTCTGCACCCAGAATCAACCCGGAGGCGGGAGAAAGCTGCGATCCGGCCTTCGGGCTCATTAAATATCCTTAGACGAGCACTTGGAGACACATAAAAAGAAACGGAACCAGAAATTCAAGGCTGGAAACAAATGACAAACGAGAAAGAGGGGAATACTTGAAATTGGTAGTCAGGGAAAAGTGGATGGCAACACTGTAGTAGCCTTTTCTTTTCTTTTTTTCTTTTCTTTCTGTCCTGGGGATTGAACCCAGAAGCACTCTACCTCTGAGCCTCACCCCCAGACCTTGTGTTTTATTATTATTATTATTTTGAAGCAGGGTCTCACTAAGTTACCACGTGCTGGCCTCAAACCTGTGGCCCTCCTATCTCAGCCTCCGGAGCTCGGGGATTAGAGGCGTGTGCCACCACGCCCAGCTCCACTTCATAGTATTCTTGCAACTTTTATGTGAGTCTGAAAATCTCTCGAAATAAAAGACCCCACAAGTGCTGCGGGCAGTCCAGTGTGTGGCACAGGGGGGTGATCGGAAATCACCCCAGCCAGCGCGCGGGGGGCGAGGGGTCACAGAGACGTCACAGGGGCGCCCAGCGGGGGGCGGCGGCCAGGTGGGAGCCGTGGCCACGATGCTGCCAAGGGCAGCAGAGGAGGTCAGGGCTATTTCACAGTGACAGCCACAGGGTGTGGTCCCTGGGGCGGGGTGGGGACCACAGGAGGAGAAGCAGACGCCCATTCCTCCTGCCACGTGGTGCCCCGAGGACTGTGGCCAGGGACCTCGCCTCGGGCTCCTGACTGCCCAGCCCTGGCTGTAAGAAGCTCGCAGATTGACTGAGCCTAAGGACAACACACGAGTGCTCGGCTCACGGCGGGAAGCAGCGAATTGTGACCCCGACTTCTCAGGTGAAACGCCAGGGAAACGAGGCCACACACACCGCAGAGCCGAGGCCACGCCGGTCACCAGGACGAGCGTGTGACCTGATGGCGTCGAGATGACCACGGGGACAGTGGCTGTGACAGGAGGCGCTGTCCACCAGCCCGTGCTCTCCGTGGCGCCCTGCCAGCTCCCCCTCAGAGTGTCTGGACTCCTCCCGTGCTGGTGGGCAGTGCTCCTGCTAGCTTTCTGTCCTGGTGGCAGCTGGGACACCTATCACTTATGTTTAAAGACTGGGGGGGACAACGACCAGATGTTAACATTTGGAGATTCTAGGTAACCGGAACATGGGCCTTCGGGTTATTCTTTGTGTTTCCCTGTATTTGTAAGTTTTCCGATAACATATTTGGTGAGGTAGGCAGAAAAATGGTTCCCACCCGTGTCCGCGTCCTGGTCCCTGGAACTAGCGAATCTGTCACGTCACACAGCAAGAGGGGGTTGAGGCTGTAGCACCCGCCTGGCTTTATATGCCCTTCTGTAGACTGAAGGGACCTGAGGTCTTTATAGTGTCTTTCCTGAAGAAAGTCACAAGGCGAGGTTCTTGGGAAAGGAGAGGGGCACTTGAGGGACAAGGAGTTTCACTGTCATCCTTTTCTCCAAGGATGACACACACATTTACCAGTTTGTCATAAAGGGAATTATTACAAAGGAGACAGATGAAGGGGTACGGAGGGTAGCGCATGTGTGAAGGGTGCAGAGCTTCCCCGCTTCCCCTTAGCGACCTGGATGCTTTCTCAACCCTATCCTACTGGGGTTTTATGGAAAGCTCGTTACATATCTAATGCTAATAGACTATATTATTTGTTTTTTGGTTTTGTTTTGATACTGGGAATTTAACCCAGGGGCATTCTACACCCCCAGCCCTTTTTATTTTTTATTTTGAAACAGGGTCTCAAAATAAAAAATCCTCCTATCTCAGCCTCCCAAGTACTGGGATTACAGGTGTGCCATCCAGATTCTTTTTGGCCTTTCTGTAACATCACTCCCTCCAGGCTATAAGACCTACCACCAGACAAGGTAAGTCAGAGTTATGATCTAGGAACTATGCATGAAAACCAAAAAAATAAAGATAAAATTGATTTCACCGAAATTTAAACCTTTTGTGCTTTAAAGGCTCCTACTATGGTTTGAATATGTATTCCCTCCCAAACTCACGTTGAAATGTAATTGGCGCAGTAGCAGGATTACCAGAGTCCTGGACTGGACTGCTTCCTGTCTTGGTCAGGGCGCACATTCAGGTATCCAGTTCATACGACCTCTGTAGACTGATGGGACTCAGGACTGTCTATTGTCTTCCCTTGATAAGATTAAATGCCTCCTGAGAGCGAGTGACCAGAGCTTCACAGAACTCCAGCTCTTCCTGCTGAGAAGCAATCCCAGGAGATTCCCCAGAGGGTCCAGGAAACAGTGTCTGGAACCCCAACTGAGCACAGACTCAAAGAAAGACACTATGCGAAGGCACTCTGCAAATCCCAGGAAATGCCTGAGACCCCACCTGGAAAGGAGACTCAGAAGTCTATGAACCCCTAGACCAGCCTCCAGTCAGTTTTCCCACTCGGGGGCCCCTCCCTTTGGGCGCTTTCCTCCTTGAGAGAAAGCGGTGTGTAATTGAGGGCACTTAGCCCGGGCAACTCCCGGGTAGCGACTAGAAGGCATCTGCTAGACATCAAGGCCGACTGCGGTTCCTAAGCGTGGCCTGCACCTCTCTTTGGCGGATCATGTGGACTTTGGGAGAAAGCAATTTGCAATTGATGGTGCGTGGCTTGGGCTACTCCCAAGTAGTGTCCAGAAAGCAGCTGCCGGACACTAGGGTCCCCACTGCCTGCAAGTGTGCCTCAGCCGGGCGGGGTGGCGCACGCTTGTCATCCCAGTACTTGGGAGGCTGAGACCGGAGGATCTGGGTTTGCAGCCAGCCTCAGCTACTTAGTGAGGCCTCCGCAACTTAGTGAGACCCGGTTTCAAAATAAAGAATAAAAATAGGGCTGGGGGTGTAGCTCGGAGGTAGAATGCCCCTGGGTTCAATCCCCAGTACCGCAAAAAAAAAAAAAAAGGTGTTCTGCCTCTTTTTCCCCTTCCCCATTCTCTTTACAATAAACTCCACTTGCCTTTCTGTTGTCCGCGAGCGTCATTCTTCATACTTCATAGACAAGAACCCCGGAAAGAAAAACGTCTGTTTCACTTGCGCGTCCATGTGAATTTTAGGACAGGCTTTTCATTCCTATAAAAAAGCAGCTGGGATTTTGATAGGGACTGTATTCAATTTGTAGATTAATTTAAGGAGTATTGTCACCTTAATATTAAATCTTTGTAACTCATAAGCATGAGATTTTTATATTTAGGTTTTCTTTAATGTCTTTCAGTGGTGTTTTGTAGTTTTCAGCATACGAATCTTATTACGTTTTAAAAAAAACCACTTATTCCTAAGTGTTTTATTCTATCTGATGCTATTGTAAATGGAATTGCTTTCTCAGTTTCTTTTTTGGGTTGTTCACTGCTAATCCACTGAAAACAAGTGATTTTTATACCTTTTATATCCCGCCATTCTGCTGAAATAATTCATTAGCTCTAATAGTCTTCTTGTAGATTCCTTAGGATTTTCAATGTACAAGGCCACGTCACCTGCATGCAAGTTAAGATAACTTTACTTCCTCTTTTCCTATCTGGATGCTTGTGCCTCTTTTTCTTGCTGTATCACCTTGACTAGAACCTCCAGTCAACGCTGCATAGAAGTGCCAAGAGCGGAACCTCTGTCGTTCCTGAGCTCAGGGTGTGGTTCTAAAAGAAACTTGGACATTTTTGTAGTTTTGTAGAGGGAAAGAAATCAGAGGTAAGGGGATTAAGAATAAGGGCAAGAGAGGCAATCAATGACAGAGAAAGAGCCAAGGGAGGCAGGCAGGAAGGAGGCCACCTCTTCTCCAGATGGGAGGAAACACAGAGTGCAGGTGAGCCTGGCCTTGGAAGGCTCTTCAGGGCTAACGGTCTGGCTCTTCTTCAGCAAGACGGAGGTCATGTGGGGAAGGACAGTCGGCCAGTCTGCCCAGCAGAGGGGTGCAGCCCAGGGTTCTCCAGCTGTGCTGTGATGCCTCACCGAGGGCCCGCTCCTGCTTCTGAATTCTGTCTCTTTGCTGTTTATTCCCGGGCATTGCATAGGTATATCTCCTGGTTGTTGGTTTTTGTGTGTGTGATACTGGGGATTGAACCCAGGGGCATTCTACCTCCGAGCTACACCCCCAGCCCTATTTTTTTATTCTTTATTTTTGAAACAGGGTCTCACTAAGTTGCGGAGGGCCTAAGTAGCTGAGGCTGGCCACGAACCTGCGATCCTCCTGTCTCAGCCTCCCGAGTACTGGGGTTACAAGCGTGTGCCACCAAGCACGTCAAAGTTGTGTATTTCATGTCTGTTCTTCCTCCAGAAAAAAGGAGCAAAACTAGCTAACTTTTTCCTTGCTATGCTCTCCCCAAAGACAGACAGACCCTCCCCCAACCTTCAGTTAGATTACTGCCGCACTTAGGCCTGGAGTGACCCACCTTCCCACCCTCCCCACCCAAGGGCCTGCTCACTAAGACAGCCACTGCAGACAATGAAGGTGGTTTGGGCAGATTTGGAGTTTATTTGCTGCAGTTCCTTGGCGCTAGTTTACAAGGCAAAAACAATTGGAATAATAATTATGATTTCTTTAAAAACCCTGTCAACAACTCTCAGTCATTTCTTTATATTTTGTATTTTGACAAAACTTTTTTTAAACAAATACAAAATAATCTAAAAGGAGAAAAAAAACTATACATGGATTATTTACACCTCTGATAAATAGACTAATACTGATCCAGGTGCCTCTTTGCTCAGGAAACATCTGCGGGAGCCAGAGCGAGGGACTGGGCCTGCTGGAGGGCCTGGCGCTGCCCCTGGCCACCTGGGCTTCGGCAGGCACTGCCCTGGCTCTCCACCAGAAAGCTCAGGTTTCTAGCCTGGACCTCTTCCATCACGAGCCCGAAGTCACTCCTGGCAGGAGCCACAGGGAGGGGCAGAGGCCACCCTGCAGCCCTCTGCCACCCTTCTGCAAGGCTATTTCCAGAGATGCTAACCTACCCTACGGGGTGGGGTGCGGAGGAGCCAGGTCAGGCAGCCTGGAGGCCGGAGGCTCCTCCGCCTGCTGCAGGCAGCGCTCTGCACGGCCTAGCCCTGGGCATGTGGAGGGGCGTGCAGAGGCCGGCTGGCCACCTGCTCTGCCCAGACTGGCATGCTGGCCCCACCTGGCCATGTGGCAGGAGCTGCCCTTGAGAGTCCCTGAGAGAACGGCAGGAGAATGCTGCGTTTCATGGCTCCCTTCACACCATAAACTAGGAGGGGCAGAGCCAGCTCACGCACCGGCCTCGGGGAAGGCGGAGAGCAGGCGCCTTGCCCTCTCACTGCACTGCACCCTGCTGAGCAAGGCCCTGTCCTCTGGAGGCCACCACAGCGCACCAGAGCAGTCCAGACAGGGCCGGGTGAGGCAGAGAAGGCTGAAGCCCACAGGGATCAGGTAGGAATGGCTCCTTCCTCTACAACGAGGAGTGGAGTTAGGGGAGGAGAAAGAAAAACCAGACAGGAACCAGTCAGGTCATCCCGACCTGATGGATAACCTCCTCACAGTTTTGGTTATTAGGTATTTAGCTCAAGGAAAATGTGGGCTTTCTATTTAAAGCCCAGCAAGACTTGGATTCTGAGGGAGAAAGGCGACAGGGGTGTCAGCTCTCCTCTCCTCGGTGCCCCGCAGGCCAGCCCTGGCCCTAGAGCCTGCCGGCCACCCCAGGCCTCCCTGCACCTGCTGTGCTGCTGCTGGCTGTCAGCCTTGCCCCCCAACCCAGATCCGCCATCAGGCAGCGGCCCCCGGCAGCTTCTAGGGCGCAGGTGAGCGTGGGCAGCTGGCTGGCCCAGTCCGGAGGACACAGCAGCGGCCCAGGGAGCCCACTTCCAGGGGTCCCCAGCCAGGGCAGGGCAGAACGCAGCACGGTGTTCTGTTTCTTTTAAAAAAAAACAAAAATAGATCTTTATAGTACGTGGCTTCTCTTCCTTTCCTCCGGTTTCTTCTGTAATAACATATCCATACGTGTATTCACGGCGCAGGGCGGAGGCTCTTCTGGGGAAATGGCCGAGGGGTGAGCAGCAGGCCCTCCCGCTCTGAGCCAGGCCTGCCAAGGGAGGCCCGCGGGGCCGCTTGGCTGCTAGGAGCTCTGTTCTGAGACCATGCTTGGCAGGCGTCGGTCCTTTCCCGTGACAACCGCCCACCCTTCTCCCCCTTAAAAAAATCGCAAAAGCTGAAGCTAGTCTCTGGGAACTCGCGGGCTGGGCGCCCCGGTGGAGGCGGGAGAGAGGGCTGGCGCCGGCCGCGCTCAATGCCTCTTGGTGGAGGAGACCTTCTTCTTCCGTGCTGCGAGCATCTCGTAGAACGGGTCCCTGCTGATGGCCGCTCTGGAGCACAGAAAGAGGGAGAGAAGAGATGTGAGGGGAGGAGGTCAGAAGAGGCCTGTGCGCGCTCCGCGCGGGTGCTGGAAAGGCCGGGCCAGTGTTGCCAACCCTCGCTGGGCCCACACGGTGGCTTACGGTAACACGCTTTGAGAGAGGCACACCAGCCATGCGCAAGATCACCTGACACCAGGCATCCAGAACAGCGGCATTACCTGCAGACTTCTAACTCAGGAAACAACCTGGAGGCTGCGCTTCCGCTTCCCCGAGGACACCTGGGTTTTCTTTGCAGCTGCGAGTACCACGTGATCAAATGTGTCACACGCAACTGCCCAATGTGTGGTCTGCAAGTGGGATTTCCGAGTGAGGGACCCTGGGCAGAGGGACCGGCGGCCTTGCAAGAGCCTGTAGTCTGGGGAGGAAAGCCAGAGCGCGGCCTCCCTTGGTCTCTACTCTCAGCCTTCAAGCCTGACGTGGTCCCCACGGCCTGAGGCTTAATCGGCTTTCCCAGAGCAGCAGTGTTCTCCATGATGGTCCGCTCCCAGCCCACTCACCAGGTCACCCCGCGGGCGCTGCGCTAATGCCAGGGGGACGGTGGCACCGGGAGCCGCCACAGCTCTTGTGAGTTGATTGGGAGACTGTTCAAAGCCAGTGTTCCCACAGTTCCTTGGGGAGCATTAGAAATGTGTCCTGCCTGGCTGCCCCAAATGGCTCCATGAGGGGATCTGGCTAGTCAAAACACCTGCTTTCATTTTGGGATGTGGGGCAACCCCACCTCGGCTCTGGTGGCCTGGCCCCTCCAGGTAAGCTGTGTGTCCTATGCACAGGTGCTCTGTCCCACTGGGTCCTTAGAGTTGGAAAGTACACATGCCCATGCCTGGAAGACAGACTCTAAGTGATGGCTGCGGGCGCCACGGGCTCCACAGTTCCGCTGTCTGCACGCAGCCTGGACTCTGTTGACTGTGACTTGGCTACGGCAGCCGCATGCCAGCACCTCTAGGAACCTGGGCTGCTGGGAACCCCAGGAAGGGCGCTCGATGAGAACATGTCCTGCACTCTGCCTTCTGCAAAATCTTCCAGCAACATTGTAAAGAAGCTTCCCCCAGTCTGTCCTCTCCCTGCTCCTCGCCTCCACTGTGCTCTGGGGAAGCATCTAGATCCAAGCTGAGCGCTGCGCGTCCTGAGCTGCACCTCTGGCTTTGAGGACCGCGTGCCCCGTGTGCTGTGGACGGCTCAGTCTTGCCGCAGCTTGTTCCTCGTCTGTAGAGCGGGGATGACGGTCCTCTGGGCCTGTTCCCATCAGGTGTGGGAGGGTTACGGAGGTCGCGCCTGCAGAGAGCCCAGAGGAGTCTGTGCATCCTGCCCTGAGGCGGAGCCGGCTCTGGGGCTGCCCAGAGGAGCTCAGTGGCCCCACGTTAAGGGACTGAAGACCTAAGTGGGACTTGAAAGAATGCTTAGTTTTTCTAACTATAGAAGCAAAAACTGTATGAAAGGCAAAGTGTACAAAAACAGCCAAAACTTTTCTGGAAGAACAGTGAGGAGAGGGGAGGGAAGAGGAGGGAATCTCTGTCAAAGCATGCTCTAGCGACATGAGCAGTGTCACGTTCTCACAGAAAAACACGATGGTCGACACAGGCCAACCCAAAGGGCGCAGGCACTCGCCTAGTGGGGTGGGCTGGTGGAGGTGCGGCACTGCCCGATCAGCTTTGAAGGAACAGATTACAGCCCTTACACCAAGCCAAACGCAACTACATTTCATAACAAGAGTTAAATATTTCTAAAGGTGAATGTTAAAAAAGGGACAGGATATGCAGGTGACACCCACCCCCTGGCCACAGGTCGTCCCCAGCTACAGGGCCAGTGTCCAGAGGGCAGGGCCTGTGAGCCTCTTTGGTGCCTCATCTGCTCAGTGGTGACTGTCACCCAGCAAAGTTACCGATGTACAGGCAGTGTGCTGGCGTGCCCACACGCCAACTCCTCCACGCTCACGACAGCCCCCAAGCTGGGAATCCCCTCGCACACACAGAAGGGGGAGGCGATGTGTCCAGAGAGAGAGCAGGTGGAGCGAGGACTCTGCGCAGGAGACCTGACTCCAAACCCCCTCTCCTCTGCTTCCTGTCTCTGTGCCGCAGAGACTGTCACGGTGGGAATAAGCCACCTGCTCCTCCCCCGCCATCACATCATCTCCATTTTCAGTTATTTACTCGGTATTTGATATTAACTATAGCCAAAAGACTACACCGCTCTAAGTCGAAATACCAAAAAATAAAGCAGCCTGGAGAATCCTGAGCTCTGCTGGGGGGCTGGGAAAGGCGCGGTGTGGGAAGAGGACTCACAGGGCCGCAGGGCTCCTGGGCACGTCCGCCCATTTTCCAGGTGAGGCCACCGGGAAGACTTTCTAAGGACAACACCTGGGCAAGTTCTGAGGGTCCATGGCTCCAGCAGGAAGAGCAAGGGGGTACCCTCGGGAGAAACCTGGCTGAGAGGGTGTGAAGTCAGGGGCTCTATGGCCGCCTGTGGCGGTGGCACCAGGATTCTCGTCACCTCAGGGAGAGAAGCCGACAAGCTTTGGAAAGCAGAGAGGCCCATGCCCTGTGACACCCATGCCCTGTGGACCCGGCGGAGCACACAGAGCCAGAAGCGAGGCAGGTCCTCAGCTGCGGAGCCTGCAAATGTCCCTCCTCCCCACCCAGAGCAGGGGGCTCTGTGACTTCCAGCAAGTCTCTAAACCTCTATGGGCCTCAGTTTCCTCATCTGTGATTGGGAAAACGGTGTCTCGTGAGATGAACAAATTATAAAACATGAGTACTATCTCTACTGAGCTGGCACCACAAACGTGAGACGCGCTTCCCCAAACAGGGAAACAGATGGCGCCTGCGCCCCCGCTCCCGCTCCGGCTCTGTGGGCACGGGTAACCTGGACTGGAGGCCTCTCTTAAAAATGGTGCCATGGCCTAGAACCCAAAGGCTGGCTAGGAAGAAGCCCGAGAGGCTTCCCGGAGGCCTTAGCGCTGAGAGCAGAGGAGACAGGCGGACAGTAAATTCAACGGGCAGAATGACCAGGACCGGGGAGAGGTGAGTTACTGCCAGGTAAAAGCAGCGCTCCCGCGTTCAGGGCCACTCACTTGATGCACTTGATCCACTCTTCCTTTTCTTCAGGCGTGGGGGCTGAAATCCGGTACACGGTGTGGTTCCCCTCCACCACGCGCCCGTCGGCCTCAGTCTTGCAGGCCTTGATTACTTGGTCTTTATTGTCGGGGATATAAAGCTCAAAGCAGTTCTGAGATTAAACGGGAGAAGAGAGTGAGGGGCAGATCTTAGAAAGCTGCTGACCAAGGGAGCTGTTCATTTATTTCCCAAAGACTCTTCATTCTTACCTCCATAAAATACGCAAAATATATATACAAATATATATTTTTTTCTATGGAAAAGCTTAGAATAGAATGCTGGAGGACGTCCATTGTGCATAAACAGGCCCATTAAAGATACAGCCTGCTGTCTGCTCACTCCATCCCTGACAGATAGAACGTGTGGACGGAGTTGCCGGTTAGTGCTTTTTAAGGCCAATCCAGTGATATTACACTGTTCAAAAGCAAAGGAAAAATATTTATAAGTAGTCCCAAGGTTAAAAGCAGGGACAATTTCTATACCTCATGTGACAGCCAATAACCGATACTGAAGCAGAGGGACAGAACAAAAAGGTTATGAGAGTCTCATCTTTGGTTTGAATACCAAAGATAATCAAAGTTAGGTTAAATTATAAAGGCATGGTACTACTTTTCAGGTTTTTGTGTTTTCCTCAAGAAGCCTTCGAAACTTCATTCTTTCCAAAGAGCTGCTGGGCTCCTCCCCTTCCCCTCCAAATCTCACCACAAATACTCACTGGCTTTTTGGAGTCCTCCACCTCCCGGATACTGAGGTTCTCTAGAGGGATAATCCCCCGGGGCTCCTTATCCTGCAGGGCAGTCCAGAGAGGAAGGCGTCACGCTCAGCGCAGGGAGCACATGCTCGCGCCCCACTCCTCCCGGCCACTCTTCCTCACGCTCCTCCTCCTCCCGCACCTGAAGCGCAGACAGCAGCTTCAGTGCCTCCCCCGGGTTCTAAAGCAACAACAGGGCCAGGAAGCATCCCAGCATTGTGGATACAACGCACAGGAACTCCTGTACTCAAAGTCCTCTGCAGGTAGAAAGCCAGGAGGTTCCACAGGTGCCCCCGAGACCCGCAGGGGGCCTCGAGCAGGGAAGGCATTAGCTCCTTTCCCTTCCCTTCCTGACAGCTCCGCCTGGATCTATGAAGGCCTTTGAGCTCACATCCAGAATAGAGCGGAACGCCCAGCTCCACCCCACACAGGTGCCCGGGGGCGTGGCCCGCCTCAGCAGCAAAGGCTCCTGCCCCATGCACACTGCACCCCGACATCCGGCCAAACACACCAAGGCCTAGGCTCTTCAAGCTTGTGTGTGTGTGTGTGTGTGTGTGTGTGTTACTGGGGGATGAGCCCAGGGGTACTCCACCACTGAGCTATACCCCCAACCCAGTTTTATTATTTTTAAATTTTGAAACAGGGCCTCACTAAGTTATTGCACGCTGGCCTCCAACTTGGAATCCTCCCACCTCAACCTCCCAAGTACTGGGGTCACAAGCATGCACCCCCACGCCCGGCATGTTCTTGTCTTTTTAAAAAATTTGCTTATTATTTTCCATCTGTCTTTTCGCACTTTCTGGGAGATTTCCTTGATGTTTTTCTTCCAACCCTTCGGAAGTATGTGAAGTGGGACTGTCTGCTCCCGGGCTCACCGTGGGATCTGGGTCCCTTTTCCCTGCTGCTGTGGGTCACCTCTGAGGCAGCTGAGGGGCTCCTGACAGCGCTGTGGACCCCCTTCCCCTGGAGTCCTTCTCCTCCAAGTTGCTTGTGACCGCTTGGTGGCGTTAGTCTACACCTGTCTCAGGTCACCTGGGACTCGGTTGTGTGGCTGGAATGGCAGGGGACCCAGAGCTGCCTGGGCTCTCTGGCTTGTCGACTGCAGGCTCTCCAGATGGCTCTCCTTGTGAGGCTATCCATGCGGGAGTTCGCTGGGGATCTTTCCATCTCTTCTAGGGCTGAGTCTCCCACTCTCTGCCCATAACAAGCCTGATTGGCTGTGGGATGCCGGAGTTTACCTAATCCTCCTGTTGCATCTATTGGCCCACCCTTAACTGTGCCTAGGGTCCCTTGGTCCAGGGGCGCGCAGGGTGATCCTCTACCGGAATGAGCCCTAGACTTCTGCCTAGTGGTGGGTGCGAGGCGAGCACTCGGGTCATGAAGTGAAGGAGACAGCTAATCTGCTCCCTCGACAGTTTTCAGCCAATTTCCCTGACTCCAGCCCCCACCCTCTTCTCTCTCCTGTCCTGGGTTATCTGGTGTTTGGACTTCGTGTGGATTCTGCTGCGTTAATGCTAGGTGAGCAGGCTGAGAGTTATCACAGTTTGGAACTTAACGAGGACGTAACTTCGTTAACCTCTTAGACTGATGCGGCTAAGGCATCGGGGAACATTTGCATGACGCGAGATGTGTGTTCTGGACATAGGGTGATTTTAACCATGAGGATCTATACCCATGGCCTTCTTCCCAGAAGCAGCAACAGCTCATAAGGAGACCCTTACAATCACTTGGAGAGCCCTCTGGAGAGTCTGCCACCTTTCCCCGTCGTCCCTGTCTCACCTGTTCTAGCACACGGGTCACCACGTGGACCTCCCCATTCTTCTCCCCACACTCATCCTGCCGCCCGAGAATGGCCAGGGTAACCCAGGACTCTGCAGGAGCTGGAGTGAACGCCTGCTGAGAACTGCTGACCCAGACGACCAACGGTTAAGCTCCTGACAACAGCGGAAAGTCCTAAATATCAACAGGGCTCCCCTGTCTAGGATCCTCATCCTGGAATTTTAAATGAAGGCCAGAGGCTAGGGTGCAGCTCAGGGTAGAGGACATGCTTAGCACACAAGAGGCCCCGGGGTTTGATCCCAGCACCAAAAATAAAATAATAAATAATTGGACTGCCGAGTCTAGGAACAGATACCCTGTACTCCTCACGGATAGCTCATTTGTGCCCAATAATCATCCATTTCCCCAGTGAAGACAGAATTAACCACTGTTAACATCTTTAGCTTATTTGATTTTTAAGAGCAGTTACCTTTGTTTTTGTGAAAATATTTGCTCATTATAAAGAACTTAAAATATTGCAAAAAAGAACAAAGGTGAAAGATTTAAAAATACTCCAAATCCAATCACTAATAAATTATCACTGCTGACAGGAGGTGAAGTTACTTTTTATATGTATACAGAGAGGGAAAGAGGAATAGGTTTTATAAAAATGGGCTATTTCACATGGTATTTTCATAAAAGACATTCTATTTTCATTATATAGAATTTAGCAGAAGAAAAAAACTGAAGCAGAAACTGAAAAGTGATGAACTTCAAAGTAAATGTTTTTTTGCCACAAGAGATAGTTCCTAAAATAACCTTATTCAAGTTAAGAAAAAAAAAAAGCTTATGAAAAACCCTAAGAGGTTTTAATCATTCTCTTAAAAAAATACTACATGTTCCAATTTTAACAGTACTTCTTGACTCCTTGTTTTGAAAGATAAGAAATATTCTCAAAATTCTTCACATCTTTCTTCCTACCTCCTGATTTTTATAATTTTATTTTTACATCAACTAGGTTTATAATATTCACAGCCTCTCCGATAGCCACAATTTCCAGTTATTTAGCATCAATTCTCTCTCTCTTTCTCTCTTTCTGGTGGTACTGGGGACTGAACTCAAGTGTGTTCTACCACTGAGCTACATCCCAGCCTTTTTTATTGTTTGAGACAGGGTCTTGCTAAATTGCCCAGGCTGGCCTTGAACTTGCCAGCCTCCTGCCTCAGCCTCCCGAGTAGCTGGGATTATAGGTTCAGCCTCGCGTCCTGCTGAATCAGTTCCATGTAAGTAGATCCATTCTATACCTCACTATACTTCAGCAACAGTTCTATCTCAGTATATTTTAGTACCAGTTCCATAGTATATTTAAGGATCAGTTCTATATTTCAGCATCAGTCCTCTATTTCAGGATATTTTGGCACTAGTCCTTTATTTCAATATGTTGTGGCATGAGTTCTATATTCCGGTATATCTTGGTATTAATTCTGTGATTCAATACGTTTTGGTATTAGCTCTGTATTTTAGTATATTTTAGCATGAATTGGATATTTCAGTATATTTCAGAATGAGTTTTATGTTTCAGTATATTTTAGCATTAGTTCTATATCTCAGTATGTGTTAGTACTAGCTCTATCTTTAAGTATAAATAAGTATTAGTTCTGTATTTAAGCACATGCGTTAGTTCTACATGAAGGTATACTTAGGTGTGAGCTCTATCTTTAAGTGCACACTTCAGCCTCAATTCTGGAAGTTTGCTGAAGTACTGGTTCTACATTTAAGTCTCCTTCGGCGTCAGCTCTACGCTTCCGTGTCCTGTGGCACGAGCTCTGTGTTTAAGCGAGCGAGTCCAATGCGCCCTGCAGCCCTCTGCTTCCTGGGGCCTTTCTTTTGATCAGTCTCTTCCTGGCTGACTTTTACTGTCAAGTGCATCTTTCAAGAAGGGCCCAGGTGTACATCTCACAGGTTTTCTTCTATTTGGTGACACCACTGTTTGAGCTTTGTGGCCAGACAAAGGCTCCTGGGTTATTCTCCCCTTCAGAACTGTGCAGACCTCGACCCATCACCCTCTGGCAGGAAGGCTGCTGAGGTCATGTGCTTCTCCAGCGGAAGGCCCGAGGACTCTGCTCCAGGTCTAACCGCCTAGAAAGGGAGTCGAGCCTCCGCCCCGCAAGTGTCTGAGCACAGGGCACACTGGGCCTCAGGTGCGGGGTGCTGCCATCTCCCGGTTTTTCTCCCTTTCGGGGAAGTCTCGTTCCATAGCGTGTCACATCTTTGGCTTGGCGGGCACCAGCCGCTCTGGACTGTCGTCTGTCTCTTCAGGTCTGATCTGTGACTGGCTCGGGCCTTCCCCCCAGGCCCGTGACTGCCTTCCATCTAAGGTGCTCGGCTCCTTCAAGCCGTCTTCACCTTCTCCAGCTACACAGTCAGATGAGGACGCACAGCTCTGGCCGTGGCTTGCTCGCGTCTGACTCTTCCGTTCTGCCCTTCCGGCTAGCCCTGGCGACCCCGAGCGGCTCCGGATTCTCTTCCCCGAGTCTGTAACACTTTGTGTCCCTATGGCATGTGACGGAGACCAGGCATTTTGCATTCTCCACTTCCGATGGTGTCACCAGAGAATGGTGAGTGGCGGGAGCGCTCATCTGGGACACCCGAGCTCTGCTCTCCTCTGGGATTGTGAACATCGGGGCAGGGCCGGCTCCACCCATATGGGGTGGATGTGGCCTGACAAGATGCCGCACTGTGCTGAACAAGGCTGCGGAACGGGATTAAGGCGATGCTGCCACGGCCAGCGCCGTGGAGAAGCACAAGATGCCGGGACCGCGAAGCACTGCTGCACGCCTGCCCGGCACTTACGAGTGCGCGGCCTAGATGCCGGGGGCTAACCCCGAACAGTGACAGAAATCCAAAGTCAGGGGTGGTGGCACGTGTCTGTGATCCTAGTTCTTGGGAGGCTGAGACAGGAGGATCACAGGTTCATGACCAGCTTCATCAACTTACTTAGCAAGACTCTCAGCAATCTAGTGAGACCTTGTTTCAAAACAACAACAATTTTTTTTTTTTTGCGGTACCGGGGATTGAATGCAGGGGCGTTCTACCTCTGTGCTACACCCCCGGCCCTATTTTTTTTTTATACTTTATTTTTGAAACCGGGTCTCACGAAGTTGCGGAGGGCCTCACTAAGGAGACAGAGAGAGAGAGAGAGAGAGAGAGAGAGAGAGAGACAGGGAGAGAGAGCTGAGGCTGGCCGCGAGCCCGGATAACAAATTTTTTTTCAAAGGGCTATGGAGGTAGAATGCCTCTGGGTCACTCCCCAGTACCACAAAAAAGAAAAAAAAATCCAAACAAGATGTTAAAGATATCATTATTATAGACATCTTCAAGAAAAAGGGCAAACTAGTTTCACGTAGAGGGTGGAGCAGGAAGAATGTTTTTATTATTTTATACGTTTGAAGTGTGTTACTTTCAGCAAAGCCACTTGGCGAGCTTCCATGGCATGAGTCCCCTACAGCGCACACAATCCTGCTCAGAACGGCCTTGAAAGAAGCCGGGCGTGGTGGTGCACGCTGATAATCCCAGTACTTGGGAGGCTGAGACCAGAGGATCGCAGGTTTGCAGCCAACCTCAGCTACTTAGTGAGGTCCTCCACAACTAGTGAGACCCTGTTTCAAAATAAAGAATAAAAAATAGGGCTGGGGGTGTAGCTTACAGGTAGAATGCCCCTGGGTTCAATCCCCAGTACCGCAAAAAAAAAAAAAAAAGAACGGCCTTGAAGATGATTTGCTTTCACAGTCGACAGCGCCATCAGAGTGAGCGCCCGAGCTGCGAGCCGACGCCTGGCTCCGCGTGAAGCCACGTGTGCACGACACCCATGGTGATGGTAACACTGCCCGGTGCCAACACGGAGGCTTCACCTACGCTCCTCTGCGCTCTACGTGGTTACAAGACAGACATCCAGAGCTTAATTTTTTCTGTGGGATCAATGACTTTTACTAAGCGAAGACCTGGTTGAATAGCAAAACCCATGCATTCCTAACTCAACGGCCTCAATTTCCTTCCAAACCCAATCCAATGCTGCCCACAGCATGACCGCTGTGCTCCTCCGTGACCGACAGGGTGGCGGTCACTGGCGCGGCGAGCCACGGTCTGAGCGCCGGCCCTACCCTGCGGGCCGTATGCGCGCTCAACGGGCCTCTCAAGAGTCCCGGGCATCATTTCTATGCTCAGGGGCTATTGCTGCATAAGGGCTTCACACACAACACACACTGGCCGTTATGTCTTCCTCCGTTGAGTGAAAACCAAAAGAACGTCCCTGGTTTGAGAAAACCCACTTTTCTCAGAACTCAGATAATGTCAAATGAACCTCCCCTTTCAGTTCGCTTTCTTTCCCTCCGTTATACATTTTACGCCTTGGGTTGCTTCTTCTGAATCAAATCCTTCAGTGTTTCTGTCACTCCAGAAAATCTGAATTCCCCAAATCATGATTTTTCTTTCATGTCCCTTTCAGTTGGGCCAGAGGTCCTTTCTTGGTAACTGATCCAAGTTCATTCTTTCTAGCCCAGCTCCCTCCCGTTCCTAATGCTGTGTATAATGGCCTCTCTCCTCTTTCTCTAGGCCTGTGTCTCCTGTCCTCTCGGGATCTAGGTGCTGTCCCTGAGACACAGCACCCTGGCCAGCTGCTCACCTCCCAGTTAGGGCCCCCACTCTGAGATTCACTTAGTCCTTCCACTTGGCTTCAACTCTTCCCTGCCCCCGCTGACTGTCTCTCCAGGGCCCTCCGGTCACGCTTGGTTAGGGTGCTTTGGTCACACAAGCCTGGCCCACCCCGCCCAAGGCCAACCAGAGGTGCTCACCGTGGTATATTCAAAGTAGTAAAGGCAGTTGTCAGTCAGAATGAACCAGCGTCTTTTCCAGGTCTTTACCCTGCCACCTACAGAGCAAAAAGAGACGCACTTGGACAAGAGACACGGGCACGCTCGGCTCTACAGCACACGAAGCTCTCTTATCCGGAGGGAGGGGGGAGGGGGCGGGGCAGGGTGTCGGGAGAACATTTAGACCATGGCAAAATTTACATCGGTGACAAGACACAGCCAAGACAAAAGCATCTTTCACAGAGTGAAAGTCTATGGGTACGAGCAGAGCAAGCGCGTCCATGTGACACCCCGAGATGAAATCGGACAGCAAGATGAGCGCGTGGTGGGAGGAAACCCAGGGGCGATGATGACATGGATGCAAATGTGCCTCGGACTAAAAAGCCAGCCAGAGCCTGTGTGGCAGAAATGAGCACAGAAGAGAGGAAGGGAAGGTGGGCACCAGGGGCAGGCTAAGCTGCTACTGACCACCGGCCCGGGCACCCGAGGGGCTCGGTGGAGGTGAGGGGAGAAGCAGGAGGTGAGGCGCTGTGACCCCTTCACAGCCAAGGCCAGTTTCCCTGGGACATGGGACGGAATCCCTGTGCTTCACCCTCGACCCCACACTCCCGACGGCACTGAGTTTCTACACTGGCTTTCAGTCTTCTGGGCTAGCGTCCCGAACACAAAATCTCGGCAGAGCTAAGGCAGGACGTCTCCCTCGGGACGCTCGACTCTTCGCTCTCGGCTCGGGAGCTCAGCTCTGCACTCAGCACCTGACACCTGAAAACGGCTGGGAGGGGCGGCCGTGGTCAGATGAGCTCACGGCGGAGGCTGGAGCGGGTGGCGGCCTCCCTGAGCCTTGCAATATTTTTCAATAAGCAAGATGTGGGGGTCATGAAGTTATACTGAGGGGACACTGGGGAAGGAGGAACTTAACTACACCTGATCGAATGAAGCCACACCCTTTCTCCAGCCATGACCACGAGCCCCTCTTCCTCCACTTACCTCAGGTCAAGGGAACACTTTCGTAACAGGAACCACACAAAATTATCCCTAAGGCCTTCTCGTGTCAAGATACGCATGGGTTCCATGAACAGGCCTGCGCCCTGCTCTTCTTAGCATCTGCCCTTTGCTGAGACCTAACCTACGGGGAACACCACTTCTGCGGTCTTGGTGGAGTGCAAGTCTGGTCAGACTTCCATCACGCGAGCCCTCTCCTCAGAAACAGCCACGAAAAGAGCAGGGCAGCTTCCTAGGGACTGTCTCCCACTGCCAGGCCCTGCCTGCCGCGGCTCACCTGGAGGAACCTGGAGGAGCGTGTGAGCAATGTGGTGGGAAGACCGCCCGCACCAGAGCACAGGACTTGGACGTACAGCCTGTGTTGCAGCGCTGTGCGGGTGCCTGGACTCGCGGGGAGCCGGGCAGCGGATCATGCATCCTGAGAGTCTAAATACCCATCCCGCGTGGGTATCCACCGTGAGTTGTAAGTGTGATGTAAACATCCCAAAGGTTATGTGGCACGAATTAAGAAAAACCATAAATGGGTAATGTAACATACATGTGGGTAACTGGAAAGGCTGGGCAGAATTAAATGAGGAGCAGAAAGAAGACAAGGAATATATTCAGAATGGGAGACAATCTGCTCTTGAAAAGGACCCCCTCCCCCTTTTCCAGGCCTGGGAGCTTCAGTCTTCCAGCCCCTCAGGCGGACTGTGCCCCGAGCAGGACTCAGCACGCAAGAACCATCAACCCATGCTGACGGCCTGTGCATTCTGTCACAAGGACACCACCCTGGGTGACATCGGGACTTAGGACATCATGGAAAACGTGGGTCATATGCCAAAAGGAACAGGGTGGAAGGAAATTGAGAGAAAAAGCAAAGCTGGAAAAAGCTCTCTGCCTGATTACAAAAGCTCTCCCCAGGACAATCTGCTGCCTTGCAGAGCCCTCTACCGTGAAGCATTGCTGCAGGCCCACGGGGAACATTTCCATGTGGAAAGAAAAACAGACATGGAACAAGCAGACAGATCAATGTGCGCCTAGGACAGTCCCTGGGGAACTCGCAGGACCCTCCCCCGCACGCTCCTTCAACACAGGGACAGGTGCTGTCTTCCAACACTTGGAAACACCTGGCCAAGTCCCCAAACAGGTGAAAGAGTGTGGAGGTGTGGGGCTGTTCTTTTTAGGGGAAGCTCTGCTCAAGCCTCCTAAGGCACAAACCCGAGGAGTTCCCGGGCTCTCCCCAAGTCAGTAAACGGAGAGCAGATACCAACAACGTAACTAAGATGCCAGTTTGAGATTTTAAGGAGGACTCACTGAAAAAGAGGAGGGGGGAAAACAAAAGAAACCATAAACAAAGAGCTGAGGCGGGAGGCCCTTCCTGACACCCAGGAACCAGATCGGAAGGCTGCGGCCGAGTTTTCTGGTTTGGGGTTTCGAACCTTCACTTGGCATCACTTGGGCTTGGGAAACAGCATTTCCCTTTCTCTTGGAAAGGCAAGTGTCCTAGGTGCCATCTAAGTCCATCTCTTTCTAATTGCGTCCCAGTCGCGATGTGGGAGAGCACGGCCTGGGAGTCAAGATCCCCTTCTCGTCTTCCTCGCTTCCGAAATGACTTTCCAGAGGTGGGTTTGTGGATGTCAATTTAAATCCAACAAACACAGCGTGAGCCTGCCAATGATCCCAAGAAAACGCAGCGAACACGTCCTCTGCCGGGACGAACCCACGCTGACGGCTTCCTGGCCTCCCCGCCGCGGCCGCCAGCGGGCGCACTGCATCCTCCCCTGTGCGGGAAGACGGGCCCGGTCCTGACCAGTTCCCTAGGGACTGTGCGGTAAGTTAGAAGCAGCATTAACACTACCACCAGCAATTAAAAAACGAAATAACCAAAAATAACAGAATAAGAAAACGCTGCAGCAATGACAGTGGCCTGGCAGAGCGAGCGAGCAGGGTGCGGGGTTACATACCTCCTGGAGTTTGGGGCAAGGAAAAGGAGAGCCAAAATCATGGAAACATACAAATGAGGGAGAAAAGAAAATTAAAACAAAGAAATTAAACCCGGTTCCTTCATCGTAAGTGCAATGTATCAGTCACATTCATGTCTGCCTGGGAGGGAGCTGGCGGGCGGGACAGCACCGCCTGGGCTCGGCGGGGGCTCTTCTTCCGGCCACGTCCTCTCTGGGGACGGCTGGCAACCTGCCCTAGGAATGTCGTGAATCTGGCAGTCGGTCTGTCCAGATCCAGAGCAAAGAGGGGGGGATCACTTCAGGAAAAATTCAATGTCTTTCTTGAGATGGCAGTCACTACTTAAAGTGTGTACAAGGATGCACACACGTAAACCCATGGATACACATGTACATATGTGTATACACAAGAATAGACATGCTTATGGCTATATGCATACATGGACATATACACACAACCACAGATGGCTGAAATCCTGCCTTGTGCAGCACACAAACACAAAGGGAGATTCTAAGTGTGCTACCACGAAAACACAGTATCAAGAGCTTAGAAGGCTTGGTGAAGGTTTAGAAAATATAACATGAGGATCCAAGACTAAGTCTCATGTTTAGTTTTTAAAAATTATTTATTTATTTATTTATTTATTTATTCATTTATTTATTTATTTATTTGAGATGGGTATCACTGTGTAGCCCAAGCTGGCCTCAAACTCCTGGGCTCAAGGGATCCTCCTGCCTCAGCCTCCTGAGTAGCTGGGACTAAAGGCACATACCACTGTGCCTGGCTTAAATTTTTTCTTTTTTAAAAATATGGGATGCCTCATGAATTTTCATGTCATCCTGGTACAAGAACCAAGATAATCTTTGTTCTAATTTTAGTATCTGAGCTGTCAAAGCTAACACTTAGCATTAGCATTTAAACAAATTTTGCTGGAGGGGGAAGTAAATCCAAACTTGGACACACTTTTTCAATTTCCAGTATGTTGCCTTTTAACTCTTTTAACTCTATCCATTTGGCAATATGGATGTGGAGCAGAAGGTTGCCTGTGGGGTTAGTAATTTTAGAGCTTTAACTTCAAGGAATCTAGTGGCTTCAAGATCTATGAAACACTAGCCAGTTCAGGAGACACGTGAGGCTCCTATGGGGGGAGTGGTGCTTTAAGGGGAATTTATGAATTGAGTCATACTGTATAATACAAGGACTTGTGCTTTTCAAAGGAAATGTAAAATCCTCTTGCCATCTGGACTAGTCGGCGATAAAGGACTCTGCTCAAGCCTTCCGGGATGTGGGGTAATGGCCAGGAGAGCAGTGACTGGCGGCCACCGGGACAAGGTAGAGACGAAGAGGGGCTCAGTCTAACGAACACCCCTCCTGCTAACGTGGGAAGCTAGCTCATCAAAAGCCAAGGCAGAAGAAAACAACGGGAAGTGCTCTGCAGTGGCCAAAAAAAAAATGGACATGACTACATCCAGAGTCCAGTGACCTCTGTATGTGCTGAAACAATCAACCATCACACGTGACGTGAGTGTGCATGAAAACCTACTAGCACTTTTCTCCTTTGATTACTCTGTCACCTTCACGGTAAGGCATGACCACAAATCTCAGTAGCACAGCTCACTTTTGGCAGAGGGAAGAGGAATATACTTTTAACTTTTCTGAATGAACAGAATCATTGATGTGGCTGATTCAGATTGGAAAGGGTGGGGAACCACTGCCCAAGAATGAGTAAGAGTGCCGTGGATCGAGCTGCAGCCAAGGGCTCTGGGTTTGCCATGCACTGCCTGTGGGGAGCCAGATGCAGAAGGAGGTGATGATGCACTGGGTGGGGCGAGAGCGCCAGGGACAAACCTGATGGGAAGTAGGAAGATGGACATGGCTGGCCACCCTCCCAGGGCAAGGGGCAGGGAAGGGAGGAGTGCCTGAGGGCGCCTGGCCCTGATTCAAGAGTGGGCATATGAGGCCACGTCTGTCCTCAGGCGTCTCTGTGCGGTGGGGGCCCGGGCTGTGCAAGGAGCTTCCTTTCTGGGGTGGACCTTTGTTAGGACAGAACCCCTGGCGGGTGGAGTCTCTCCAGGGTGCCCGGAGCCCCTGCCCCCCAGCGAGTGTGTGTGCACACCCACAGCCCTGGCCTGAGCCGCCGGCAGGAGCCCCGACCCAGGGTGTGACTTACCGAGTTTCAGCAGCCAGCCTTCTCGGTCTGGGTTGAAGAAAGTGTGGGTGAGGTCATTCCCGTCATCCTCTGGGATCTTGAAGGGTTCATTTTTTATGCTTTCATACAGATTCTGGAATAAGAGACGACAGTGCATGTCTGATTCTAGAAGTGTCCCTCCCCCCCTTCCTCTCCACCCGCCCCACGGGCACTGGTGGTGTGCACATAGTAAGCAGGTGCCCAGGGCTCAGGCTGGAGGCGGAGCATGACCCTCCCTGCTCTCCGGCAGCGGCTCACACTGACAAAACGAGTAAGACGCCCCGTGGATCATTAGAAGAAAAGGAAGCAGCCTGACTTCTACATAGCGCTCTCCCCTTCCTGGCTCCTAGCTGGGCCTCACTACCAATTTCCTAGGGAAATTCGTGTAATTAAATGAGTCGAACAGCAGGCACTCAATAAGCCCTATGTCTTTCTCCTTTCCTACAAAAACGGTCCTGTTCCGAGTGACTCCGTCTCCACTGCGCGCAGCCGCTCCGCCCCGCTCACCCGGAGCAGTTCCTCGGGCAGGTCTCCCCCGTCGTTGATGCCTCGGTTCATGGCGATGAACCGCTCCACCGTGGGCTTGTCCTTGACGTTGGGGTTGTGCAGGCTGGTGTTCAACATGATGATGGCAAACGAGAGGACGTAGCAAGTGTCTAGAGACAAGAGGACAGCAGAGGGGTCATAAGAAACTCCCCACCCAGGACGAGGCGGGGATAAGCGCCTGCTCCCAGAGGAAGTGGGGGAGGCCACGAGCGGACTGGATCTAAAAGGGACACCGCACGCAAAGGTGACGAAGCATTCAGGGGAGACAGTGTACACTACAGGAAATATGAAAACAACACCAGGTGTAAAAAAGAAAATATTAAAATATCTGTAACCCTACTATTTAGTAGTAACTTGATTTTGCTGTATTTCCTCTAAATATATCTTATGGACAAATACTATAACAAAATTTGAATCAAATATATATATATATATGTATGCATACAAATATATTTATGCTTTTGCTAATCTTATGATTTTCTGTTGTCAATAAAAATTATTTTAAAAACATGGTTTTCTTTTTTAAAAACGAGAGTCCCAATGTGTTACCCAGGCTGGTCTCGAACTCTTGAGCTCAAGTAATCCTCCTGCCTCAGCCTCCTGAGTAGCTGAGACTACAGGCACATGCTACCATGCTCAGCGTCAAACATTTGAGGGGCGTGCTGGGTACTGAACCCAGGTGTGCTTTACTACTGAGCTACAGCTCCAGCCCTGTTTATTTTTTTATTTTGGGACAAGGTCTCGCTAAGTTGCCCAGGCTGGCCTAGAACTTGAGATCCTCCTGCTTCCGCCTTCTGAATAGCTGAGATTGTGCCCCAGCTAAAAACATGATCTTTAATATGTATGTCACAGTTCAGAGGACCCACAATTTATATTCCTAGTGCCTTAATGTTGGATTTGTGGATTACTTTCAACCTTTTATTATTATAAATACATTAAATAAATGTTTCTAGGCAGGAACCTCGGCTTTTTTTGTTTTAGAAATGATCTAGTACAGCTGGGTGTGGTGGTACACACTTGTAATCCCAGTACTTGGGAGGCTGAGATTGGAGGATTGCAAGTTCGCCGCCACTAAGCTACTTAGTGAGGCCTCCGCAACTTAGCAAGACCCTGTTTCAAAATAAAGAATAAAAAATAGGGTTGGCGGTAGAGCTCAGAGGTAGAATGCCCCTGGGTTCAATTCCTAGTACCGCAAAAAAAAAAAAAGAGAAAGAAATGATGTAGTCTCGAGAAGAGCACCCCCACACGGGGAGGAAGCACCGCCTCACCTGTGGACTGGAACACCCCGTTGTTGCACTGACAGTAGCGCTGGGCGAAGGCCTCCATCATCCGGTCGATCTTCTGGGCCTCTCCGGGGAGCCGGAAGCTCCAGAGGAACTGCCTGCGTGGTGAAGACAGGGCGGGTTCTAGGGCTTGCAGACGGCTGATCTACCTCTACATTGCTGAACGACAGTGGTTTGTAATAGCAGGGCGCTGGGCTGGGCTTCAGTCTCCTGTTACAATAACTCTGAGCAGGTGCAAACGTAACCCTTCCACATTGCTGTTACCTAACTGAAGGTAAAGTGCTCAGGAAAACATGAGAAATTTAGATTTCCCTATTCCAAAGAATATTTTTCCTCCTCAGAATAATACGTGAGACTGAGCTATAGACGGTGCTCGTTTTAAACCAACTCCAAGATAAGGCCAAAGTATTCACAACTGATCCCTGTAAGTCAGACAGAGAGGACCATGACCGATAGTTCCTTCCTTCCTTTCCTCTTTTTTTTTTTTGTTTGTTTGTTTGTTTGCAGTGCTAGGGATCAAACCTAAGGCCTCCAGCATGCCAGGAAAGGGCTCTGCCACCGAGCTACACTACACGTCAGCCCCAACAGCTTTAATTCTACATCCTTTCACCTACCTAGACGACTGCACAAGAGGTGACGTTATTATTTATATCTACAGCAGTAAAAATGCAGGACAATTTCTCAAAAGGCACAAAGTAACAGATTTAGCAAAATATTATTTTACTTTTTGCACTCTAAAATGAAGTACACAACTACCTATTCTGGGGCAAGAAATTAAAGGGTCTTCTAAAGAGAAGAAAAGATTTCAATATTTAAGGATTCCTCAGTCTCCCAAGCTTCAGATGTAGACCCGAGGAAGAGTCTTGCAGCGTCCGCTTTCCGAGTAAACACGGTCTAACCCTGACCGGCCGGCCAGTCCTCTTCACGCACAGGCCAGTAGAAGCTTCCTTCAAAACTCTTCAGGACGCCCACAGTAACCCCTAAGACACGCCTTCAACCAGACGGCCACAGG
This sequence comes from Glis glis, assembly GCA_004027185.1. Classification (NCBI taxonomy): domain Eukaryota; kingdom Metazoa; phylum Chordata; class Mammalia; order Rodentia; family Gliridae; genus Glis; species Glis glis. Next base: position 50,701 of record PVJS01004491.1, read on the forward strand.
GTGGCACAGGACTACGCACCGCAAGGCCTGGACGAGGTTCAGGTCCGTGAACTCGTGCAGCTCCACAAATGCGTGCAGCACCTGGATGTTAAACTCGTCTCTACGGGAACAGATGAGACAGGGCGGAAGCAGAAGTCAGACACTGATGCCGCCGAGTCCCAGATCCGTCCTGACCCCCGTGGGGCGGTGTCCCCTGCACTGAGTCCCGGGGCCACGTGGCCTCTCAGCACAGCCATCCACCCAGTAGAAGGACTCCAGGATGGCTCTGTCTACCGGCTCCCCAGAGCACTCCACTCAACCCCAGCATGGCCACCGCTGCCTCGGGACAGCCGAGCCCGGCGTGTCTGGGGGCCCGCTCCTCCAGGGAGCTCCTGGGTGGCCTTCTCTGGCACACGAACCAGGCCTCACCTCTCCCCCAGGTAGTCACCGATGGCTGTTTTGTTGAGCCCTTCCCCTTTGTACAGAAACTGGGCGATGTCTTCACAGGTGTTCTTCAGCAGGTCGTTCTCTATTAAGAACTGGATCCCCTGGAGAAAGACCGCAAAGAGCCGATGAGGAGGGCCCAGGGGGCCGGCAGGGAGGAGGCGCCCTGGACAGAGTGAGTATCTGGTAAACACTCGCCAGCGGACACAAGGGCCGGGGGCGCTGAGGTTCAGGGACCGGGCCCCAGACTCGGGCCCACCAGGGCTTGCCACACGACTGACGTTCACGCCACAAAATGGCAGCCTGGAAGAATCACCTCTGGGTTCCATCTGGGCGCCCAGGGTCCCCCCTCAAAGACTCCGCCACTCCCTTTACACCCACCTTTTTGGGGTCCATGTTGAATTTCTTCCTGCCCATGGCTACCTGTTTGTTCCTCTGCATGTTTTTCCTGAAAGACAACCATCACAGCCGTTAGCTCGCGGGCAGCGGGGACGTCCTGGGACTGATGTGGTCCCCACGTGCCGCCACCGACGCACGGGCACATGTGAAAGACGTCTAGGAAAGCAATGGGCGTGCCTCGGTCTAAGGGTCAGCTGGAACCCGACCTGGCTCGGTGCCCCTCCTACCCGAGACCCACGGTTTTCTTTTCCAATATGATTTTTAAAAAACCTTATCAAGGTATAATTGACCTATCCTATAAGATGCCCATTTTAAGTGTACATTTGAATGGTTTTTAGTGAGCTGACTGAGTTGGACAACCACCACCGTAATCCAGTTTGAGAACATTTTCATCAGCCCAGCGAGATCCCTCACACCCTGTCCAGGTGACCCCCACTCACACCGCCACCCCAGGCACCTATGGATCTACCTCCCGTCTCCATAGATTTGCCTATTCCAACATGGATATGAACAGCGTCATATAATATCTGGACTCTCGGATCTCGCTTTCTTTTATTTATTTATTATTATCATCATTATTATTTTGTGGTACTGGGGAACTGAACCCAGAGGAGTTCTACCACTGAGTGACACCCCTTCCCCCCTTTTTTTGCAGTACTGGGGACTGAACTCAGGGGCGTTCTACCTCTGAGCTACACCCCCAGCCCTATTTTTTATTCTTTATTTTGAAATAGGGTCTCAGTTGTGGATGGCCTAAGTAGCTGAGGCTGGCCGTGAACCTGTGATCCTCCTGTCTCAGCCTCTCAAGTACTGGGATTACAAGCATGTGCCACCACGCCTGGCTTATTTTTTAAGTTTTGAAACAGGGTCTCGCTAAGTTGTTGAGGCTGGCCTTGAACTTGTAATCCTCCTGTCTCAGCCTTGCAAGTACTGAGATTATAGGTGTGTGACCCACACCTGGCTTGTATCTGGCTTTCAGTTAGCATAATAAGTTTTCCAGGTTTATCCACACTGCAGTATGTTTCAGTACCACATTCCTTTTTATTGTTGAGTAATATTCCACTATAGGGATACAACATGTCTGTTTATCCACACAGCGGATGATGGACATTTAGACTGTTTGCAGTTTGGGGCCATTACACACAGGCACTATCAGGATTTCTATTCACTTCTTTGTGTAGACATATATTTTCATTTCTCCTGGGCAGATACTTAGGGGTGGACATTGCTGGGTCATATGGTGCATTAAATGAACAGCAGTTTTCTTGACTGTGCATCAAAACAAGACCATGCTTCTCAAAGTGTGGTCCAGAAACCAGCAGCCTGACCCTGGCTCCATGGAGGAGCACACAAGACATGAAGAATCTCAGTTCTCAAACACACACACACACACACACACACACACACACACACACACACCACCTGGGCCCTGGTGAAACAGATTCTGACTCAGTACGGCCACGAAGGAGCCTGCCTAAGGAGGCAGGGCACGTGACCACCAGTGATCCTTAGCGTCCGGTGCCTCAGTGTGGTCCCTCACGGAAGGCTTCTTGTGGCCCCCAGCAAGTTCAGTACAGAGAGCCCTGCCATGAATATTATACTCCCAGGTCTCTGCCAACAACAATCGCTGCTTGTCAGTGCCTGGGACGCTCACTGGAGACACTGACTAACTGCAAGGTTTCTGTCACTCAGTCCCCTTCTCCACTATCCGGAACCGAGACCTGCAGCTCCAGCTCCCACTCTCGGCAGCCGCTTCTCTAAGAGCCTTTCCCTGTTTTCCACACGGGTGTTGCCCCGACAGGGATCCCGAACCTAACAGCTATGGTACTGCTACCGCATCGCCACAGTAACTGGTACCTGGAAACTTCAGAAAGTCTTAAATCTTGCAGTATGTGAGTATATTATTTCTCTTGGATTAAATAGTATTTAGGGTCATTTCTACAAAATGCTGGCATCAGGTTTTTGATTAAAAATATGACAGCACTCCAGTGGAAAGATCAGAACAGGTATAACCTGTCTGAGTAATGGGTCCTCTAGCTCTCCTTTTGGGGCTTTCAATACTGGAAAACCATTTTAAGTTCCAGATTTAAAGACACAAACAGCTGAGTTACGGCTCCCTGACTCACATCTCCGGAAGTAGCTGCTGAGGGCTGCGGTCTTCACTCTTCACACAGTCGCTAACGGGGTGTCCCAGGCGCCCGGCCACTCTGCCCCTCCTGTCATTCCCTGGTGCTCTATGGTAAACCCAGAGAACCGACCAGGCAAATGGTACCCGGAGTCTGCATGTGTGTGTGCAAACACAAAAACAACACGGGATGGAAACACGCCAAAGTACTAATCATACTTATCTCTGAATAAGTGACTACGGGAAATGTGTTTTCTTCATGTGCTTCGGGATTTTACAGAGTCCCTGCATGTCCCTGTGGTCGGCCCTCCGCCGCCACCTCAAGGAGCCACCGTCACGGCATAGCTCTATCTTTTGAGACCTCATGGACAGAAGCCCACGTGGCTCTGGCTTCTCTGACTCACGCAGCGTGTGTGAGATCCGTCCACGCTGCGTGGCGGTAGTTCGCTCCTTCATGTTCCTACTGCATCGCCAAGAGAGCCGTAGTCCGTGGTCTCGGCCTGTCCATCCATTTGCCTCGCGGTAGACATCGAGGCTGTCTCCAGGTTTTGGTGCTATCAATGACCTTGTGCACGTCTTTTTGTGGGCATGTTTTCATTTCTCTCGAGTAAATACCTGGGAGTTGAACTGCTGGGTCTCGGTGAGGGTACGTGTGTAACATTATAAGAACTGGTAAACTCTTCTCCCGCATGACTGTTCCCCTCTGTTGTGGCCAGCACGCGTCATCCCCAGGTTCCAGCGGTCTTCTCCGCGTGAGCCACCCTAGCGGGCGTGAGGTGGCCTCTATGTTCCATCTCCTTACCACAGAGTTTGGTGTGTGTTTTTCATGTGTCTATACATATCCAGCTTCTTGTAATTTCTGCCCAGCTTTTATTTGGACTGTCTTTTTATTACTGAATTGTACATGTTCTTACACATCTGTTCTGGATACAGGTCCGTTTTCAGATTATGTAATGCAGATATTTTCTCCTACCCTGCAGCTTGCCTCTTCATTTCTTCTAACAATCGTCTTTTATAAGAGCAGAAGTTTTAAATTTCTTTTTTGTGTCTGGTACTAGGGATTGAACCCAAGGGCATTCTACCTCTGAGCTACACTCCCAGCCTTATTTTATTTTTATTTTGAAATAAGGTCTTGCTAAGTTGCTGAGGGCCTAAGTTGCCGTGGCAGGTCTTGAACCTGTGATCCTCCTGTCTCAGCCTCCCAAGTACTGGGATTACAAATGTGCACCACCATGCCTGGTTTATCCATTTCTTTTAAGCTACATTTTCTTTTCTTTTTTTTTTTTTTTTTTGCGGTACCGGGGATTGAACGCAGGGGCATTCTACCTCCACGCTACACCCCCGGCCCTATTTTTTATACTTTATTTTGAAACCGGGTCTCACAAAGTTGCAGAGGGCCTCACTAAGGAGAGAGAGAGAGAGAGAGAGAGATAAAGAGACAGGGAGAGAGAGAGCAAGAGAACTGAGGCTGGCCGCAAACCCGGATCCTCCGGTCTCCGCCTCCCAAAGTACTGGGATTACAAGCGTGCGCCACCACGCCCAGCCTACATTTTCTTTTTTGATGGAAGGTAAAAAGCTGTAATCCAAAACACGAAAGCAACCATGCTAGCCTGGAAGTGGTGCGCTGGCTGCCTTCTGTGGGACAAGCAGCTGTACTCATCCCTCACGGCCCCGCCCGCCCACACGAGTCAAAACAACAAATCAAATGGTCTTATGAAGCCAGACAGGGAGACTTAGGCCTAGAAAAATACAGACATGGAGTGAACTGGAAACAGCCCACGAGTGCATTAAGCAGTTAGAAAACGGTCTAGAAATCCCATTCAAAACCAAACTCTCAGTCACTAATATTTCATGTCATTACAACAAAAAAAACCACTAATGGTCCTTGTCATTTTATACTATAATTTCATTTCTATATTCTCTTCCCTTAAGCATTAGGGAAGTACAAATGAATTCACAATTATATCCAGACATAACTGGGCACACCCATCTTCCAAAATTCTATTAGTAGCATTCATTAAGCTTTTTCTTAGACAAAGAAAGAACAGGACTTTAAAATACAAACTTGGTGGACAAGAGAGGGAAAGAAAGAGTAATTCACATGAAAGTTTAAAAGCCACTGAAGGCTTTCTGGGACCTTTGAAGTTTTCTAGTCCAATTTTGCAAATGTTAAAAGCTCCCGACTTCAGTGTCCTTGCTGTAATGGCTGGGAGACAGAAGATGAAGGTCTAGACACAGGGACACAAGGTCTCGACTACAGGGACACAAGGTCTAGGCTACAGGGACACAAGGTCTAGACACAAGGACACAGCCGTACTTGCTCATCACAGGGGCTGCGCCCGCATGAGAAAGAGCTGGGTGCTGAGAAGCTACAACTACAAGGCCGCCCGCCGGGCAGCAGGGCCCACTCACCTTTCCTCTGTGGATCCCAGGCTTTCAATTTCATTAGCAACTTCTGCTATCTCGTCCTTCAGCCTCTGCAAACAGACAGTCCAGAGTCACCAGGAAGGAAGACACAGACCAAGTGACACTCCCTCCACCCAGGACAACACGAAACACAGCAGGATGGAACTAAATAAGGATCACAAAGAAATCTAAAGAGTAAGCTGGAGAAGTTCATCTATTCGACAGATACTGATGGTGCTCCTACCAGAGCTTAAGCGCTCTGGATACGAAGGTGGAAAAGACAGTGCGTGGCCTCCAAGAGTTCACGGCCTGGAAAGAGGTTGACAAGCGTGTATGTGATATAAAAGTATATGCTCCACTAGTAAATGGCCACCTCAGTACAGTCTCTCACAACAGATCTGCAGCTTACCAAATACAAGAGTGACAGAAGGTCATGGGACACACTCTCGTACGCAAAGGCTGTGCTGGGCCTACACGGCAGCCCCATGGCTGGCAAAGGGCATGTCTGACCAAATCCTCTCTCCGCCCACCCCTCCTGTGTCGAGGGCCTCACAGTGAAGGGCCGGACTGCTCTGCTTCCCAGCACTCCCTGGTGACGGGGGCGCTCTCCAGGCCTCTCCTCTCACGCTGGCTCTGAGGTTGCAGAGTTTAGAAGAGGAACACTGGCTGCCGCAGGGCTAATATAACCCAGCACACGGCTTCTGGGCCTTGCGTCCTACAGAGCGTGGCAGTTTTGAAGAGACTTGAAAAAACAATAAAATTACTGTCACTGACCAAGTATCAGTAGGGACCAGACACCACACTGAGCCCTTTACACGTTTCAAGTCACTCAGTCCATGTCAACCTGGGGCGGTGCTGTCATTCTTCTAAGACAAAGAAACTGAAGTCCCAAGAACCAAGACTCCTATCTCCAGCCACTCCGCTGTGAGTGGCAGAACCGGGCCTGCACGTGGGCAGGGCACGGCGGGAGGCCCGTGCTCCGCTCGCCCCACCCCGGCCACCCTCCGCTCCCACTGGGACCTGCCCAGGGCTCACTCCGGCTCTGACGGCCAGCAGCGGGCGAAGCTCTCACACCACCTAACCCCCAGGCACCTGCCGTGAAGCACAGGCGCTCACCAGCGCCTACACTCTGTTCAGAGCCGCGGCGAGCACACGTCTCTGCGTCTTGCGAAGACGCTCTCTGCCAAGGCCACGCGGCGTGTCGCCGCCGTGCCCACATGGGCCAGCCTCCCTGCCCTCCTACCTGAATGTCGGCCAGCAGCTCCTGCTTCCTGCGCCGGATGTTCTCCAGTTCTAGACGCTCCTCTGGAGTCAGGTCGCTGGGAACTGCAAAGAGAAGGGAAATGTTACAGAGAAAGCTTTCAGAGACACAAAGGGAGAAGGAGACCCAGAAAGAAACTACGAGCCAGTTTCAGAAACGGCCGACAGCGAGGAATCATTCTGGCTCCATTCTCAGCAGAGAGGGGAAGGACCTTCGATCACACAGGAAAGCTGGGAGAAAGGAAGGAACGCAGGAGGGAGAGGCCGCCACGGGCTCGGCTGGCTAAGGACCGCGGTGGGCAGAGCGGGCGGCCTCGCGGTCCCGGCTGGGAGGCTTCGGCCACCTCACGCAGCACCCCTGGGCCTCAGCTCCCCATGGTCTGAAGGGGAACTGGAACACCTCATTGAGTTGAACTGCAGCATGGAAAGACGTCCCAAAGCCCTGAAGTGGGGAGCGGAGCAGACGGCAAAGCAACAGGGAGACTTGGATCCCTTTGAGGGGAGGACACCATGTATACAGAGAAAAACTCTTGAGGGTAGACACAAAAGTGAACAGCACCTCACTTTGGGGACCAGGGTGTGGGCCTTTCTCTTTCCACCTTACTCAGCCCTTCTGCACAGTTTGAATCATGTTTAAATGTGCTCCCATCCTCAGAGTAAGGCTTCTTGATTCCCAGATCACAGTTCCCACCACACAGGGATTGGAAGATGCCCTCTGAGACGACCCTCCTGGCCACCAGGGGTGGAGCCAGGTGGCCACTTGGGGAGAACAAGCGCATGAAGCAGGCAAATCAGGCAAATCAAACACGACTCCACGCTGCCACACACCCAGCAGGCCACTCTGGACAAGTTACTGAACCCATTCGGGCCACCTTTCAGTGCCAATGGAGGGGACATGCCATCGCCTACTTCACAGGGCTGCTGTGACGACGAAGTAAAACGGAGTCCAGAAGTGTCCCCACATCCCCAGGACACACGTTCCAGGACCCCCGGCGGAGGCGTGGAACCGTGCTAACACAGATCCCTGTGTACATTCTTCCTATGAGTGCGTACACACATTCCACGCCTTTCCATCCTTACCGAGCGCCACCACGCACTGCGGCCGCACCTTTTGCAGTCTGAGGCGCAGCAGCAAAACTAGTACACATTTCTTTTTCCTTCCTCACAGCTTCACAGACAGAAGATGCGCGGAGAGAAGGGACTGAGCAGGATGCCTCAACTCAGAATGGCGAGCAATCTACAGCTTATGAAGTATTTCTGGAATTTTCCATTGACTATTTTGGGGCTGGGGGTATAGCTCAGAGGTAGAATGCCCCTGGGTTCAATTCCCAGTACCGCCAAAAATAAATAAATAAATAAATAAATAAGTAAATAAAAACTCAAGGGAAGCCTTGAGTTTTTATTTATTTAAACTCAAGGGCGTGGTGGCGCATGCTTGTAATCCTAGTACTTGGTAGGCTGAGACAGGAGGATCCGGGTTACTTAGTGAGGTCCTACGAAACTTAGTGAGACCCTATTTCAAAATAAAGAACAAAAAATAGGGCTGGGGGTGTAGCTCGGAGGTAGAACGCCCCTGGGTTCAATCCCCAGTTCTGAAAAAAAAAAAAAAAAAAAAAACCAAGAACCCAAAGGAATAAAAAAATCCATGAATCTACACTCTCATAGGGTGTGGGGGCAAAGGGCCATTGGCAGAAGAGATTTCAACAAGTTTCCAGAGCAGAGAAAGCAAAGGAAACAAGCTAATACCTTCTTCCAGCATGCGAACCGCACGAGGGCAGGGACCCTGCAAGCCTGGGATGCTGTTGTATATATGGTACCCGGCAAGGGGCCTTATACACCTAGGAACTGCAATATGTATTTATCCCCAAGCAAAACAAAAGAACTGGACCACCCCTGGGAAGTGAGCCACTAGCAGGGGAGCTGGGCCCCAGGGGAAGCCCCAGTGTTCTGAAGCCTGGAGACCTGCCCACTGGCTGGCTCCTGCCCACTCACACCGCAGCGAAGCCTCCCAGGTCACGAGGCCCAGCCCCCACACAGCGCCTCCACCTGCCCCATCGAGCGCTTCATCCTTACACAGGTGAGTAGACCTCCAGCTGGAGTGAGAAAGAGTAAGGTCGGGAAAAGAAAAACCCTCCCTGCAGCGGGCAGATCATAGGGCAGCAAAAGAAAACTTTAGAAGAACGGGAAACTACAAATCATGCGTGGTGGCACATGCCTATAATCCCAGCGACTCAAGAGGCTGAGGCAGGAAGATCACAGGTTCGAAGCCAGCCGGGGCAACTTAGTGAGACCCCATCTCAAAATAAAAAATAAAAAGGGCTGGGGATGCCCAGTGGTAGAGCATCCCCAGGATCGATCTTCAGTACCACAAAAAAAAAAAAAACCCAGGAAACTAAAAAAAAGTAATTACAGAAAAGGAATATACTCTTATAAATTAAACATATTTTTGCTCTTCAAGTATTCCCCTCAAGATTGAAGGCAAGAAAAAACTGGAAGACAAAGTTGACATTCCTGTAGAGCAAAGAGCAAAGACCTAAAAATATAAGCAACAAATCAACTCATTCAATACAGGATAAAATTTAAAAAATCCCAGAGAAATAAATACTCGCCATAAAAATTCAGAAGGTAAAGGAGTAAAGAAGCCTCTGAGACCTCCACCAGGTGAGAGGGGGCTCGTGAGACTACCCACAGAGGAAGACGCTACGGGGCCAGGGGGCTGTCACTGGATAACGGGGACAGTGGGGAGGGGGTCAAAATTCTAAATGAACACTATCTGACCCTAGAATTCCCAGTTGAGGAGGGCAAATCAGAATCGTGTCAGATGCCTAAGAAACAGGAAGTCCGCATCTTGTGCATCCTTTCTGAAAACGGACTTCATGAGGCGGAGGATGAGGGTACAAGGGATGGGACCGACTCAGGGTCCTGAGGGTCCCAAACCCACTCACATGGACGGACAGAGGTCAGACCAGGTCGGCAGGGAAGCCGAAGGGCTGCACGAAGGAAGTCACCACAAAGAATGAAACAGACGGAAAGAAAAGAACAAACAAGAAAGCCGCGGAGAAGTATTTGTGAGATGAGTAGGCAGCATTCGGTCTCCTCAACAAAATCAAAAGTCCTTGGACATGGGGAAAACAGAACTAAAGGGCATCATGGAAGGAATGAAGCGCACCAGCTGCGGCGGCGGAGGCCTGAGAAGCAGGCGCTGGGCGGGGCTGCGTCAGTGGCCGGCCTGCGGCCCTTGGCTCAGCGTGTTCACATTCTCAAAGCGCAGGTTGCTGGATGGGTTCTTTTTTTTTTTTTTTTTTGTACTGGGGATTGAACCCAGGGGCGTTCTACCTCTGAACTACACCCCCAACCCTATTTTATTTTATTTTTTTATTTTATTTTGAAACAGGGTCTCGCTAAGTTGCTACGGTTGGCCTCAAACCTGGATCCTCCAGTCTCAGCTTCCCAAGTACTGGGATTACAGGCGTGCGCCATCACGCCCGGCTTTCTGGTTGTTGACTCTCAGAATCAACCTGTGGATGAAGCATGAAAGGCTAACCCAGACTAAGCAGCAACAGCTCTGCGATCAGCGGTCACGCTAACAGGAAGGGAGAGCTAGCAGATGTCTGAAGGGGAGGAGTATAAACTGAGACCTGCAGGGTCCCAGCAGCTTCCTCTTGCAAAATGGGAGGCAGGGGCATGGAGTGAGAAGTCCAGGTTGTAAATACGCTTATGAAAGTTTCAAAGATAGAAATAAAGGAACTGGAATTTGTGATAAGCTATCAAAAATAGAAGCAAAAAATGGTGTGAAAGCTGGGCATGGTGGCGCACTCTTGTAATCCCAGTACTTGGGAGGCTGAGACCGGAGGATCTGGGTTTGCAGCCAGCCTCAGCTACTTAGTGAGGCCCTCCACAACTTAGTGAGACCCTGTTTCAAAATAAAGAATAAAAAAATAAGGCTGGGGGTGTAGCCCCTGGGTTCAATCCCTGGTACCGCAAAAAAAAAAAAAATGGTGTGAGTTATACCCTCATCTATCATAGGAGGAAGTTGGGAGATAATCTTTGACTTTCAAAAAATAACCAGCGACATGAGAACTTGGCAGTACCTTCCAGAAGATCTACAACACACAAAAGTTCGTTAGGAGAGGTTGCTTTGGAAAGTGGGTCTGGAGCCCGGTGTGGTGGCGCACGCTTGTAATCCCAGTACTTGGGAGGCTGAGACCGGAGGATCCAGGTTTGCAGCCAGCCTCAGTGAGGCCCTCCACAACTGAGTGAGACCCTGTTTCAAAATAAAGAATAAAAAATAGGGCTGGGGGTGGAGCTCGGAGGTAGAATGCCCCTGGGTTCCATCCCCAGTACCGTAAAAAAAAATTTTTAAAAGAAAAAAGAAAGTGGGTCTAGGAATGGAGAGATAGGCACAGGAGCCCCTGAATACTTGCTTTAAAATAAATGTACAAATATACTACAGCGATTTGAAAGTGAAGGATAGAAATGTTTATCTATGGCTACTAGAAGAGACAAAGCCTTTGCATTCTTAGTCAGACAGAAAAGGCTTCTAGCCAATTTGCAGTTAGAATAAACAAGACATTTGTTCTCATTTATTTTGGTCCACTCTCCTGACATTAACCACTCGATCTCTAAATTACTCCTTCATCTCATACTTAGTAACCTTAAATCACAATGCTGTTTCTCTCTGGGCTCAACAAATCATTTAAGAACTTTTAAAAAAAACCAATCTAAGCCAGGCTCAGTGGCCCATACCTGTAATCTCAGTACTTGGGAGGCTGAGACAGGAGGATCACAGGTTTGAAGCCAGCCTTGGCAACTTGGCAACCTGTTTCAAAATAAAGAAAAAAGAGCTGGGGACGTAGAAGTAAAATGCCCCTGGGTTCAACCCCTAGTACAAAAAAAAAACAAAAAAGTCAATCTAGATCTCATTTTTCTATGAGATCTAGATTTTCTATTTTGCTCTGAGATGAGGGAAAATCTAACATTTTAGTCAAAGTATTTTCCTCTGCATAAACTTATGAATTCAATGCCAAATATTTAATTCAAGTCTTCATTTTCATGCTGCCCATGAGGGGGAAACCCCAGAGCCAAATGCTTTGTTTCATTTCACTTCGTGGCACGGTCGACACTCCTGCTGGCGTGCGGCTCCTAGGACCCTGGCGGCTGGTGCCTCACGACGCTGAGGAAGCTGCGGCTGGGTGCGGAGGGGTCTGCTTGGTGCCAGAGGTCTAGCAAGGAAGGCCTGCTATCCGGGAGCCCTGCGGACCACGAGGGTTAAACCGCACCGGAGCTGCGCGGCTTGGACGGGCCAGATGGCAGAGAGACAAACAAGCCCTCCCTCCCCCAGCTGCCACGTGCTGCAGCCACGCTTCTGTGCCAGGGAAGCAGCTAAGCCCTTTTCTCTAAAAGAATGGCCGCTGGGGAGGGCAGCAGGTTGTCCCCGCCGCCAGCCTGAGTACAACAGGGCCAGATCCGAGAGGAGCTGCCTGCACACCACCTTGCCTGCGCCCGCCCGAGGGCCCAGGGATCCACCCCCACAGAGGTTAATGGGCAAGGTGTCTGGCCAGCAGGCAGGGGCACGGTCCAGCATCGGCCCCCTCACCCTCCTTTCCAGGGTCCCATTTAATGAAGGGGATTAAAGGGAGGAAACAACAAGGGACTGTTGTGCCCTGCTGTGAATAGGAAAGCCACACAAGGGAGCCTTTACTTATTTATTTATTTAAATGTTGCTTTGCAGATTTTAACAGTTGAGCTGAAATGGGCTCCAGCCAGCGCATACAAAGGAGGACTGTCTTAAAGGGACAGCGCCCTCTTTCCAAGCCGGGGGAAGGTAACTGAGCACAGGCAGACACTGGCCTGAGCCCTGCAATCCTGCTCTGCGCCACAGCACCACTGAAGACTCGGCTCTGGTGACAGCAGGTTCTGTTCAGTGGAAGCGCAGCAGCTGCCATCCAAATGGACGGTGTTGTCCTAACCCCGTGGTGCTGAAGTCACGGGGTGCCAGGCATGCTTTGGGATTGACACCTCGCTGAGGCCATCCTGCTGCCACCAGATCCCTCTGCCTGGCTTCAAAATATACTGCTGGCCTGAGTTCTTCCCCCATCATTATTAACCAGCATCCTTCTTACACCCCTGCCTCTCAGTGTATCAAAAGGGTTCACAGTTAACTCGGCGCAGCAAGGAAACGCTTAGGACAGCAATGAAGAAGCCAGGCCCATCTGAAAGGCCCACTTCCCTCACTGTGGAGAAGGTAAACACACAAAAGATGACCGTGCTAGCCAGAGTCCCTCCAGGGGCCTGCCGCCCAGAGCCCTCTTAGAAAGCGAGGCCCTCCCTTTCACAGACTTGGAGACTCCTAAACATTATGCGCACGTGTGCATGGACGGACGGACACACACACACACACACACACACACACACACACACAGCCCTCAGATACCTAACCTAAGCCCAGCCTAGAACGGCAGCGGCGGTGGCAAGTAAACCCAGGCTTCCCAACCTTGCACAGAACTGGCACTCCTCTCACTCTGAGGGGACGAGCGGCCACTTGCAAGCTGCACTCCTGCATCCAGGAGTGCAGATCCAGGAAAGCGCCCAAGGAAGGAAGCTGGCTTCCCTCCCGCCTCCCAAACATGCCATCCAGGGCCGGCCGGGCAGAGAACTCCAGAGGCCAGAGCACCGGATATAGTACTGGGCACGACCACCCACACTCCCGAGGGGACTCGCCAGAGCAGCCTCGGGGCCCTAAGACACTTTGTCTCCCAGGAAATCCCAGTGACTGATGATTTGAAAGAACTCTGCTTTGGAGCCACCCCAGTGTTGGGCCACTCCTTGCCTCTCTGGACCTCCGTCCGCCCATCTGTAAAAGGGAACCGCTGGTCTCCACTGCTGGCGCCATTTTGAGGGTCAGGTGCAGGCCAAGGAGACAGCAGCCGGCCCAAGCTGGTGCCTGACCACAGTGGTTTCTTCCCTCTTTTTGAAGCCAGTCTGCCTTCCTCTTCTGTCTCCCCTCGGTACTCTGTGGCCGCCGGCTCAACACACACAGCTGGAGGGAGACCTGTCCCTTCAGGCAGTAGTGAGAGGACCCAGAAATCCCTGCAGACACAGGATGATTCCAGGGGCCTGTGTTCCAGAGGGCCAGGCCTCAGGGACGGCCTAGGATGCCAGGCTACCTGTGTGGTCTTGGGTGGGGAGCCCAGCCCCTTCAGCAGCCAGGTGGCCCTGGACAAGCCACCTCACCCACATGTGCCTGAGGCAGCAGCAAGGTGACAGGCTGCTCTCTCAGAGGCAGCTCTTTGCAACAGAGACAGCTTGTCATGGCCTTCACATTGTAGGGGAGACTCTGGTAGTCAGAGGCTGCAGGACAGAGGACAGAGCTACGGGATACCTAGCAGGAAGGGAGGCGGACCCAAGAAAAGAGCAGAGGTGGCTGGGAGACCAGGGCGGAGGTCCCCGGATCACCACCACAGTGGAGCGCGGGTCTGCTTGGGACAATCTGCTGTTCCTCACGGAGAAAAGGAGTTTTCAACTTTCACAAAACTCTCAACGCCATGATGGGTCAGGTCCTTCAGATAGGGCTAAGAATGCAGCCAAAATTCAGAGCACCTTTCAGGTAAAAGACAACAGAGAAGAGATGTACAACAAAAAACTGTAAGGATTCAGGAATTCATCAAAAGTCTTAAATTTAGAGTGCTCAGGATAGTCATCAGAATCAGAGGACAAAAGAAGGTGGAGGTAAAAAAAAGGGGTGTGACCAAAGCCAGACTCAGTGACACACTTTCTGCCAGTAATGCCGATGAGTCCACAGCGATGGGAACCATGATAGGAAGTCGGACACCTCTGAGGAACCACGTATGTTTTCTTCCTACAGAGTCAAACCGTCGCAATCCTTTCAAAAACTTAATACCACATCATTCAGCCTTAAACAGGAAGGAAGTTCGGACACATGCTACGACACACATGAGCCCTTAAGTCACACTCAGTGAAACAGGAGTCGCAACAGGACTTCACCCTCACGAGGTCCCAGAGCAGTCCCGCTCTCCAGACAGAGGGTGGAGCGGGGACTGCGGGGGCCGGGAGGGGCCGGGGAGTCTGTGTGGCGGGATGGGGCTTCAGCGTGGCGAGGTGAGGCAGTTCTAGAATACACTCAGCCCTACCGAACTGTGCACTTAAAATGGCTAAGATACCCTTTATGTGTTATGTATTTTATCACAATTTAAAATAAACAAAAATTAGCCAGGCATGGCAACACAAGCCTACAATTCCAGCTACTCAGGAGGCTGAAGCAAGAGGATCGAACTTTCTAGACTAGCCTGGGCAACTTAGCAAGACCCTATCTTAAAAATAAAAAATAAAAAGGGCTAAGGCTATAACTCAGTGGTAAAGGCACCCCTAGGTTCAATCCCCAGTACTGCCCCCCCAAATTAATAACAATATTCTTACTTCTTAATTCTGCTCAGTTTAGTCCCTTTTCCAAGAAACTATGATTTCACTTTTTTGAAGTACACTTTAAGAGTCTCACCACCAGCTTACAGTCTAAGAGATTTTTTTAAACTTTACATGCATTACCAAGACAAAAAAAAAAGAGTTAAATTAGTATGCAGCTAGCATAAATAATATTCAACATTGAGAGGCAGAGGTACTTTTAACAAATTGTCAATATGGATATTCAATCAATTCGAGTTGAAATTCTTTCCAAGAAAAAGACAAAAACAAAAAACAAAAACCCAGTCTCCTCCCTAGAAGGAAATCTACTAAAGATTTTATTGTCATAGACTTCTCTCCTGTTCTCGGGCTTCGAGATGTCTCCTCTATGAACAACCAGAACAGCCCGGCCTCGAGTGACTTCGGAGGGACACCGGGCAGGATGGAGGGAGAGGGAGGGAGGGAGGAGCCCAGACAACTGCTGGGGATTCACTGGCTCCTCTGCGACCTTGGGCAAACCGTGAGCTCTTTCTGTCCCATTTTCCCCACCTTCTTAATGAGAATGTATATAAAAAAGCTCCATAAACTATCTTATGAAAGGAAAGTATTTTACTATCTTATAGAAAAGGGAATCAACACATCTTATCTGATAGATCCTAGAACTCAAGATTGCATTTGCATGCTATGATTTAACCAGCTAACCAAAGGGAAGTAAAGTCAAATTTCAAGATAGTAAATGTGGTTTATAAAAACAAAGTTAATGTCTGCTTTCAATAACAGCTAAGAGCTAAAAGGTCTTCCCTAAATCCTTGCAGGGACGACTTCGGGCACATCTGGAACACGCAGCAGCCTCTTCCCAGCACACTGTTTCTGAGAGGGTCCCAGGGACCAAACGCAGAGCTGGGACACTCAGAGGGAGGGCCCTTGCCTGCTCTGGCCTCCAGAGACAAGTGGCACAGTCCTTAGTTCTTGGGGCGGCCTGGGAGTTCCCTCCTCCACCAGAAACCCAAATCATCCGTGCTCACCCCTCCTCTGAGGGTGAAGTACTGCGCGCAGGGCCTGCCAGCTGCAGTCCCTGACACTGCACAGCTGGGCCACCACACCCCTTCTGCGTCCAAAACAGAGGCTTGTGGGGGTTTTAAGAAGTCACTTCTCTTGCCTCACCTGGCTCCTAAAATGTACTTGTATGCTGGCCATTTGTACAACCTTGACTTTTTCTGTGCATTTCAACCTTCGCCCTGGTCTCACAGCTGGAAAGGACCCCTAGGATCACATCAGATGTACGGCTGCAACTCCTGTCTATGCCTTCTCTACGTGTTCAGCTGGAACAGCGCTGCCCACGCCAGAGAAAGGATCCAAAGCCTTTAACGAGCAAACAGAACCCCCGAGCCTGCAGGCAGGCCTGGAAGGAAGAGGCTGGCCTTGAATTTGTCCCTCTGCTTTCAGCCACCCTATTTCTAACCTCACCAAAGCTAGACCCCAGGAATTGGTTATTGGTTTGTTCCTAAGTCTCAGGCCAAGAAGGAAATAAGTCAAATGCTTGGACAACTATCCAAAGGTGCCACGGAAAAGCCCCAGGAGGACAGAGCAGAGGATGGGGACCCAAGGACAGACATGCAGGGAATCAGCTGCACGCTTTGGCTGCTGTTGCCGGCTGCTGGTTGGGAGAGGCCAGCAGCAAAGAACCGGAGAGCTGCAGACCTGGCTCCTCGCGCCACCCTCCCGTCGGCTTACCCTCAGCGAGTCCCCTCTCCTGTGGCCCCAGTGTCCTGGCAAGCCCTGGGCAGCGACATCAAAGTGTGGGCTGATCGCAGCTCTCCGCGTCAGAGGCTACGGTAGCTGTATACAGCGATCCCACAGGCCCCGGCTCCCCGGAGCTCCCCCAGCCCAGGGTGCAGGAAAAGCTGGAGCAAGGACAGCATGTGTGTGCCGGCACTGAAGGGCAGGGGAGGAGGCGTCCGGAGGAGACAAAAGCCAAGCGGCCACACTGCGGCTAGGAGTGATGAGCGGGCCGGCGGGGAAGGGTGCTCAGAGCCGCAGCCTCGCTGACACCCGGTGTGCGCTGCTCGGCTCCTGGCAGGCTCATTTCCATGAATGCAGTCACACCGCCCCTCCTACTATCCCTTCCCGGCCTCCTGGGGGAGGGGAGGCACCGCTAGCATTTGCTCACAGGCTGCGCTTGCTTTCTTCTCCCCCGTAGAAGCAAGCTTGATGGCTGCTCTCACTGGGAGGATGTTAACCCTTCCTTAAGATGCCCTCTCCAACAAGAGGCCGGATCTGCTGAGCGGAAGTTCTTGGCCCAGCCCTGCATCAGGCAATCAGGCAAGGTGGCAGGGGCCGGGAGGCAGCATCCTCTGCGATCCTCCTCTGGAGGCCCATGCTCTCCACCGGGGATACTCAGCCCCTTTACCCAGGAGGCCGTGCCTCCACCACCTCCCCCCCCCCACACCCCGTGCATGCTGGCAGCGGTTCTCTGGTCACCAGAGGCTACGGTGCCCGGGGCTGGAGCACTCTGGGCGGATGAGCTGGGGGCAAGCTGATCTTGGGGATGACAACATAACGTGGCTGGTGACAAGAAACACACGGCTACAGCCTGCGAGCAGCAGCTCTCAGACTTGAGGGGCGAGAGTCACTAAGGGCGCTCATCAAACAAGCAGATTTGGGACCCAGTGCCCAAGATGTGAATTCCGCAGGCCCAGGCGCCCGTGTTGAATGGGGCACAAGGCGACTGTAGATGGCTCTGAGAAGTGCTGCCTTTGACTAATAAGGGAAGAGACATAGGTTTTTAAAAACAAGTACCAAATAAGCAAGAAGAGAAAACAGGAAATAAATACTGTGCTAGGTACCCAGCGTTCTTCAACAGTCCCCCTTGGTGCTGTTGACGCGTGGGCAGACCACTCTCTGGGGTGGGGCTTTCTTCCTGGTGCGCTGTAGTGTTTATCTGTGCCCTGGCCTCTAGCAACGCGATGCCAGTAGCATCCCCACCATCTCTTGCCTCCACAAAAAATGTCTCCAGGCATTGCTAAATGTCCCCGAGGGCAACACTGCCCTGGTTAAGAACCACCACTCTAGCAAACAAGCAAGGGGAACTCTACCCCCCACAATCCCCTCACTCCCTCACCCTAACCCTGCCACTACCCCCTACACATCCCCTCAATCCCTCCCTAACCCTGCCACTACCCCCCACAATCCCCACGCT
>PVJS01004492.1:5810-69037 GCA_004027185.1 Glis glis
CCCTGGGTTCAATCCCCAGTACCGCAAAAAAAAAAAAAAAGGGTCTCACTAAATAGCTGAGGCTGGCCATAAACCTGGATCCTCTGGTCTCAGCCTCCCAAGTACTGGGATTACAAGCGTGTGCCACCACGCCCAGCTTACATGTGAGGTTTTGATTTTTGTGGGACTCATGAGCATCTCAATAGATCAGGCTCCATGTGATACATCCATCCCTCTTAGGGAACATTAAATGTATTTCAGGGCATGCTGCCTGAGCTTTGCTCTTGTAAGGGGAGGCAGTAGAAAACCCTTCACCAAGGTTACCTATATCACACTTATTCTATCGAAGAGTATGACAGTTCCCTCCCCATACATCCTGACTCCTAACTGGACTGATTATATCATGTAGATGAGCCACTGGCTTATATACTTTTGTATCTCATAGCACTTAGTGAATTAGGTACATAATAGATCTCAACAAATGCTTTTACTGCCTATATGTTTTCATTACTGTATACATAGTTGAAATATATATAAGCAGTTTTGTTACTGGCACATAATTTTGGCTTACATAAAGATTTTCATCACTCTGGGTAAAGCTTTATGTTAGTTTACAGATATCTGCAAAATTTATAAGTTTGGCAAGAGTAGGAAAATTGAGGTTATCTCTATCTCAACTTGGACAAGACTGAGGAACTTAGTTAACTATATTTAGGCCTGAAATATGATAGTAGTGTAAGACTGAACTCTCCAGGAGTTAGGCAAAAATGGGCACATCTTATTAAAAAATAATCTGGTGACCCTGTGGTTGATACAGTATTTTGGCAAGTGTCTCGATCAACATTCTCACTACTACAATTCAAAACGACTGGCCACACAACTTAGAGGAAGGAAGATTTATTTGCTCAGTTTTTTGGAGATTCTGGGTTCAGTCCATGTGAGGCCAGGGTATGAGGCTCAGGGTATGGCAGCAGGAAGTGAAGAGAGGGAGAGCACAAGGCTTTGCTCTCACATCATGGAGGCTAGAAGCAGAGAGCAAACAAGCAAGGGGATTCAAAGACACACACACAATCCCTAAGGCCATGCCTCCAGGGATCCACCTTCTCCAGCCACACTCCACCCAGATAAATCCATTACCATCCCTCATTTATCTACTGATGAGATTATAACCCTCATGATTTAATTGCATTAATTCCGAACATTAGTGCCTGAGCTCTTCAGGGGACATTGTATATCTAACTATAACAGCAAGAAATCTAAGAATATTACATTATTGTAAGCAAATGTATTAGTTGGTGTTTCAACACTGTTCTATTAACATTTGGAAAAGGTATGAAAAACTTTAAGACAGCTGGGCGTGATGGTGCACGCTTGTAATCCCAGTACTTGGGAGGCTGAGACCAGATGATCTAGGTTCAAGGCCAGCTTCAGCTACTTAGTGAGGCCCTGTTTCAAAATAAAGAATAAAAAAATAGGGCTGGGGTTGTAAATGCCCCTGGGTTCAATCCCCAGTACCGCAAAAAAAAAAAAAAAACAACAAAAAACTTGAAGACTAGGCTGCTAAGTTGCAAAAGCAAAGGATGATCTATTATATTCAAGGATGTTGTAGGACATCTCAACTCAATAACTATAGGTCTAGACCAGGTTGCTACTACTACTCGCTGTAACATCACCAGTGACATCTGAGTTTGTTTTGTAAAGATAAAGGAGGAGGTAAGACATAGGAAAAATGGAGGCAATTTCCAGATGAACTGAGGGGACAGCAAATAGGAATAATTCTTGGCTCATTAATTTTTGGATTGAGCCACCTCCTTCTGTTTTGGTGACTTTTATCAGGTAAAAGATGTTAAGTGTGGCTTTCTTCAGATTGCATAAGTCAAAAAGACTATTAGAATTATGTATGTCACACTGGAAGACAGACTGGGTTTTAAATTTTTAAATATGACAACTTCTCTAATTGACAGTGAAGTCAAGTAAAGGAGAGAGCGAGAGAGCTGGAATCTCTCTTAATATCAAATGTGCAGGAGTATATATCAAATTTTCTGATTTTCAGCTGAATCCTGAAAATGACAATCAGGAGCAGGTTTGCTGTGTGGTGAGATTGTGCACCAAAACAGGGCCCATGTATCCACATGTCAGGAACTAGTGGCTTCCAGGCTTCAACATTTAATTATGCAAGACCAATCAAAGATTCTCTTTTTCAGTTACAAAAACCTAGAAAAGCACTGTGTGTCTCATGTTCCTGTACTCCGTGAATGAGGTCCTGACAGCTGTGGTAGCAATCCTTGCAATTCTCTCCAGAATTCAGTCCTTAAGAATTAGGAATGCAGCTTATGTCTAGAGTGAAAATTTGTTTTTGGAAGTTCAACTTTAGAATTTGTAAGTAAGCAAACAAAAAAAACCAAAACCTATATCAGTTTTTTTTAAATGTTTGTGTATATGGTGCTCCAGATCAAATCCAGGGACTTGTGTATGCTAGGCAAGGACTGTAGGCAAGGACCCACTGAAATACATCTCCAGCCTCCCATATAAGTAAGTTTTAGCATACAATATTAATGCCCTGGAACTCTACTGGTGGAACAACAATGATAGCATGAGGTATAAGATATCTGGGATAGCATATAGTTATTTCAAAGAAGACTTTTAACTCTGCTCAAGCTTTTATCTATAAAATGATTATAATGAAACCTGTGTCATTGTGTTGCTGCAAAGATTGATAAAAGATATATATGGCTAGATTAAAGCTATTTTTGCATTTAATAAATTCATAATCATTTCCTACACTTGCACAATTGTACTAAATTATTTTACTAGCCACAAAATACCTTACCATATCAATGTAATTTATTTAAACATCTCTCTATTGCTGGTCATTTGGATTGTTTTCAATATGGGTTGGCATGTCTTTATACATGATTCCTGGAGGACCTAAAAGCTGTAAAGGCCAAATAATACATATTTCAGGATTTGTGGGGCCACATAATTTCTCTGCTGCATATTCTTTGCCCTTTTTCCTCTTCTTCTTTTTTTTTTTTTAAAGGAACACATTTTCAAATATAAAAACAATTAGCTTGAGTTCTGTATAAAAACAGGCTGTAGGCTGGAGTTGGCCTCCCAACAGCAATTTGCTTAGCCCTTAATGGATGGTTTTGAACCAGGCTGGACCTCTTTGAAAGTTCACTGTAAAGATAATCTCTGTCTTAGAATCTAGCAAGACCCTAGAAGTCAGCTGCCAATATCTAATCTTAGGTATGAGGTGTTCTTTAGATTCCTTTACTAATATTTTTGTTTTCACTAGAAAGGCATAACTTGGAGGTGGTGGCAACACAGAGAATGCC
Source organism: Glis glis (assembly GCA_004027185.1). Lineage (NCBI taxonomy): Eukaryota > Metazoa > Chordata > Mammalia > Rodentia > Gliridae > Glis > Glis glis. Next base: position 9,128 of record PVJS01004492.1, read on the forward strand.
AATGACCAGTGTAGGTAGGAGTTGTTTTTTTTGTTTGTTTGTTTGTTTTGGCGGTACCGGGGATTGAACCCAGGGTGCATTCTACCTCCAGGCTACACCCCTAGCCCTATTTTTTATTCTTTACTTTGAAACAGGGTCTAAGTTGCGGAGGGCCTCACTCGGGTCTCAGCCTCCCAAGTACTGGGATTACGAGCGTGCGCCACCACGCCCTGCTTTAAGTGAATTCTTAAACAAGACATTTTTTTTGAAAACTGTTGTGAAGCATGGTCCTATGAGATCGTCCTAATCTCACCAAGTGCCGTCTTCTAGAAATGAAATCAGTTTGTAAACAATCGAGAAGTCTTAAGAACAGCTCTTGGGTACTACTATCTGTAGCAATAAAAACTCTGTCGCCATTAGGTTTAGAATGGCACAGAATCCAGTAATGATAGGAAAAAGATTTCAGTTTTAGCATTTACTAGCTGCATGCTCTCGGACAAGGACAAGCAAGATGTCTCTGAGCCTCAGTTTTTTCATCTGTAAAATGGAGATTACTTACTTGAGATCTAGCTTAATTAAGCACAGTGCCAGGCACGAAGTAGGCGATGAGAAATGAGAAAATGACAGAGCTATTTGCTGTAAAGGTTAAAAGCGATGGGGATCAGTTTTGAGTTATTTCGGTGCCATTGCCGGGGGCAAAGCTGAGGTAGAACACTAGGATCTCTTTCAGGAAAAAAAAAAAAAAGGCGCAGGTTCTGTTGTGAGGTCCAGCAGCACTGCCCACTCTTCCTGCTCCAGTGAGTGTGCCCGGGAAAGCATCTCCAGATGCCCAGGCCACCTCCACCCCCGTTTTGACCCTGCGGGCGCTTGCGGTTTGGCTCCCGACTGCCCGGCCCGGGCTGGGCACAGCAGGTCAGCTCGAACTCACCTGCCTGGCAGGTGCGCGGCCGAGGCGTGGCGGGGGCGGGCCGGGGCGGGCCGGGGGCGGGCGCAGAGAAAGTGAAGCTCCAGGCGCATGGCACCCGCCGCCCATAGCCGCGGTGGCTGCCGGGATGCGCCGCAGCGAATGGTCGCGCCGGGCGCCGCTCTGAGTGACCTTTCACCCACGCCCAGCGGTCCGGGCGGCGGCACAAGGCGGAAGCCATGGCGGAGGCGGCGGCTGCGGCTGCAGCGGGCGGGACTGGCGCGAGCCCGGGCTCTGCGGCGGCCCGGGACCCGGACCTGGACCGCATCGGGCGGAGGCTGCGGGTTCTCTCGGCCCATCTGCTGGGCCGGCCCCGGGAGGCTCTGAGTACCAATGAGTGCAAAGCGCGGAGAGCCGCGGCGGCGGCCACGGCGGCGCCCCCGGCCACTCCCGCGGCGCAGGAGACTGGCACCATCCCCAAGAAGCGGTGAGTAGCGGTCCGTGGAAGGAGCCGGTGGCCAGGAGCCGGACCGGGCCTCTGCAGCGGAGGCCACTGAGAAAATGGGGAGGGAGTTGACGCCGGTGGGAGGAAGGCACCCCGGTCCCTGGAAGTCCGGGGCCACCTCCCTTTCGAGAGAGAGTGGACGGGACCCTGGACTCAGGAAGCGGGCGGGATGGAATGGGGGATTTGGGTCAATATTTGAGACTGACAGAATTATGGACCTTTTACTGGGGAAGGGTTTAAAGGGGTCCCCTTTTTGGGGGGCGTTTGATGCTAGTAATTCATTGTCTGCTTTAAATGAATACTTTGGGGGCTAAAGTCTTGGAATGGGTAGCAGAAGCTCTTTGATGCCCCTGCGAGGAGACTTAAGTTTGCATTTATTTCGTTTTAGATGATCACAAGGATGTCTTCTAATTCGCGAAAGCCTGGGTGCAGAGGTAGGGTGGGATAGGGAAGGGACTAGTGAGTGGTATCCCCCGGGGGGGAAAAGGCGCTGACTGGTTTCTGTGGGGTAGGCTTCCGCTTCCTTTAGGGACATGCTTTTTGACTTTGAGGGAGGAAACCGATGAGTGGGTAAGAAGCAATAAACCCCAGATACTAGTTAGTGATGTAGAGTGTAGTGGTATAGCTACTGAGTGAGTTCTGTATAACTAGCAACTAAAAGACAATGTTCTGTGAATGAGGCATGTTTGTAAGAGATCTTAACTTCCAACTTGTAGGGGCAAATCTTAGTCTCTGATGGAAGCTATTTTTCTGAGGTGTAGCTTTGTCAGCGTGGATAAACTTTGAGAGTGAAAAAAGATGGTGCTGATGTTAATGTTAGTTTTCAAAGTTCCAGAGATTGTGCTAAATCCGTTATTTCTTATACTTCTTGCTAAGCTATGAGGTAGGTGCAGTTTTACCCCATTTTACAGATGAGGGAATTAAAAAAAATATTAAAAAGTCTGCTGCAGGCTTAGCAGGTAGGTATACTGTGGGGCAAGTTAGAATTCAGAAGCACATCAAATTGACTTCAGAGTCAAGTTTTAAAACTAAACTGCTTCTGATGAATTAATTCACTAATTCAACATGCGTGAGACCTTTACTACATACACACTGTACTAGCCATACAGAGATTTTAAAAATGGAGTATTTACATTTAAGGAACTAATAGCCTAGTAGGTAAAGTGTGATAAGAAACTTAGCTGATTACTGTAGCACATAGTCACTTAACCATTTTGGGTATTTGTTTGTTAGGGCAAAGGCTTTTCTGAGTAGGGTTGTCTGAGTAAATCTTGAAGTTTGTATTAGAAATAGCCCACTGTTATAGTTTGGATCTGGCATATACTCCAAAAGCTCTTGTGTTAAAAACTTGGTCTCCAAAGCAGCAATGTTCAGAGGTGGGCTTTTGGGAATTGGTTAGACCATGAGGGCTCTATCTCCTCAATGGATTAATCTATTAATTATTGAATGGACTTTGGGAGATGGTAGAAAATATGGGAGGTGGGTCCTGGATGGAGGAGGTGGGTCACTGGGGACTTCCTAGAAAGGTATATCTTGTTCCTGCCCCTTCTTTGCTCTTTCTCTCTGCTTCTTGGATGCCATAAAGTGAGCAGTTTTCCTCCAACATCCTCCCACCATGATGTTTCCACCTCATCCCAGACCTAAAAGCAATGGAGCCAGCTGACCACAAACTGAAACCAGGAGCACAAATAAGTCTTTCCTCTTCTATTGTCACAGTGACAGAAAGCTGACTAACACACCTGCCAAAGGGAAGAAACATTCTTGGTAGACAGACAGTATCTTCACAGGTAAAGAAATGAGAGAGAGATTAGGGAACTGCTGAGAATTAGGTGTGGCAAGAGGGGTGAGAATGACAAGGGATGAAGGCTTGAGAGGTGAAGCTTGTTTTCAGGATTATATGTGGGGCACGAAATGATCAAATTTACCTTTCAGAAAGGTCACACTGGACTGAATTAAAGAAGGTAGGACAGTTTAGCAATATAATGGCTGGGAACATAGGCCTGGCATTGAATTTCCTCTGGGCAGTTTCAAACCTTGACTGGGCAAGTCAGCTTCTCACAGAACTTCATCTCCTCGTTTAAAAAATGGGTATAAGCCAGGCATGGTGGCGCACGCTTGTAATCCTAGTACTTGGGAGGGTGAGACCGGAGGATCTGGGTTCGCGGCCAGCCTCAGCTACTTAGTGAGGCCCTCCGCAACTTAGTGAGACCCTGTTTCAAAATAAAGATTAAAAAATAGGGCTGGGGGTGTAGCCTGGAGGTAGAATGCCCCTGGGTTCAATCCTCGGTACCGCAAAAAAAAAAAAATGGGTATAATAATTCCTGCTTTGCTGTGTTGCTGTGAGAATAGAAAAAATGTAGAGTTAAAAGATCAAGTGTTTAGTGCAGTGCTTGTTACATACCCCTCAACAAATAGCAGCAATTTCCATTGTGTCCAAAGACAGCCCACTTAGGAGTCTCTTATCCCAATGAAGAACGCTAGGGTTCTGAACTTATATATACTGCTGAGAGTACTTGTGAAAAATGCTGGAGGTATATTTTCTAGAACTTGGTTACTTGGGAGAGAGAGAAATCAAAGATCACATCTCATCCTCTGGCTACACTGATACTATATTAGCTGTGTTTGGGTTTAAGACTTTTCACTTTTCTGTATGGCTTCACATATGTTTATGTCTACTTATTTGTACGCACCTGTGTGTGATTGTACATTTATGTGCAGGTTCACACTATTAGAACTAAGTAGGGAGGGCAGGTTTTCCTTATGGTTGGACTTAGTGGTCTTAGTCTACAGCATCTAGTGGTTGGACTTAGTGGTCTTAGTCTACAGCATCTAGGAAAAAAATAGTAATGTTTGTACTGGGGTAGCCATGATTGAAGGTGACCTGTCTGGGGTTCCCTGTGTGGCTGCTCCAAGGACTGAAGGCATCACTAGGCCAGGCACAACTATAGCCCATTTATGGCATCGTTAACAGCTAGTGGGAAGCTCTTTTCTTTGGTTCAAAGTTAGGTAGCTAGTGGTAAAGTGTAGTCCTGTACAGCTACTTTGAAAATACTGGTATTTTGACTAAACACAAACATAACACTAACTTGTATTAGATGAAACACAAAACTTTGTATTAGATGAAACATCAAAAATTCTTTCTGAGAGTGATCTGTTTGATAGATTATACATGGAAAACCAGGTCTGCTTTCTGCTTCGTACTGCTTAGCTGGGCCTCAAGTTACCAGCAACAGAACTGAGCCTAAGAGGAAGGCAAATAAGTGGTGGAGCAAGTAGCTGGAGTATATATCCAGTAAGGTGTGATCACAACTGTACAGAAAATATTTTGGAGCCGGGTATGGTGGTGCACACTTATAGTCCCAGTACTTGGCAGACTGAGACAGGAGGATCTCAGGTTCACAGCTAGCCTCAGCAACTTAGAGACCCTCTGCAATGTAGTGAAACCCTGTTTCAAAATAAAAAATAAAATAGGGCTGGGGGTGTAGTTCAGAGGTAGAATATGACCCTTGGTTTAATCCCCAGTACTGCAAAAAAAAAAAAAAAGAAAGAAAGAAAAAAGAGAGAAAGTATTTTGGAATCATTTGGTGATTGATTTATGTATTATTCCTTTTATTCTGGATGATGTTGTTGGTTATAATTGTTTTATCTTGTGGCTAGTTATACTTAATTTCATCACGGACTTGGAATAGTGACTTCTTGAATCTCCCTGTTTTCATTCCTCTTGTAGAATAGTTACGTTCACATTATTACATTCACATTAGTGAACATTTGCAGAGGAGGTGCTTTATGACAGGTAGCAGCCTAGGCACTGAAGATAGAGAGATGAATAAATGTACCCCTGCTTTAAAGAAGTCCCAGTAAGCTGGGCGTGGTGGCACATACCTGTAACCCAGTACTTGGGAGGCTGAGACAGGAGGGTCGCGGGTTTGAGGTTAGGCTCAGCTACTTAGTGAGATACTGTTTCAAACTAATAAATAAAATAGGGCTGAGAGGTAGAATGCCCCTGGGTTCAACCCCCAGTGCGCGTGCATGTGTGCAAACACACACACACACCATACACACGCAAAAAAGAAAGAAAAAAAGTAAAGAAAAATATAGGGAGATAACATGTTCCATTAAATTAAATTTTCATTAAATTTAGTTTAGTTAGAGCCACTGTAGAGAATTGTACAGCTGTAGCAAAAAAGGAAAGAAAGAGTGGTATACTTTTTTTTTTTTGCGGTACCAGGGGTTGAACCCAGGGGTGGTTTACCTCCGAGCTACACCCCCAGCCCTATTTTTTTTTTTTTTTTTTGCTGTACCGGGGATGGAACCCAGGGGCGTTCTACCTCCGCGCTACACCCCTGGCCTTATTTTTTATACTTTATTTTGAAACCGGGTCTCATGAAGTTGCGGAGGCCTCACTAAGTAGAGAGAGAGAGCTGAGGCTGGCTGTGAACCTGGATCCTCCAGTCTCTGCCTCCCAAAGTACTGAGATTACAAGCGTGCTCCACCACGCCCGGCTCCTGTTTTTTATACTTTATTTTGAAACCAGGTCTCACGAAGTTGTGGAGGGCCTCACTAGCTGAGGCTGGCCGCGAACCCAGATCTTCCTGTCTCAGCCTCCCAAGTACTGGGATTACAAACCTGCGCCACCACGCCCGGCAGAGTGGTATACTTTATGGGGTCGGGGAAGCCTTCTGGAAATCTTAAAATATTGGTAATAGTTTGGCAGGTTGATTGGATGGCGAGAAGAATTTATATTCCAGGCAGAGGGAACAGCATGTGACAAAGCAAGGGGGTGTGAAAGTGCATGTTGAATTTGAGTAACTGGATAAGTCAGTGTTGGTAGGGATGGAGTAAAGTGAAAGAGGAGGGCCTTGGTCATGGAGGCCTTTGGTCTGTAAGTCATCAGTTTGTTCATTCATTCTTTCATTCATGCAAGTAACATGGCAGTGAGCAAAAACTATGCCCTTATGGAATTTATATTCTAGTTGGAGTGGAGACAGTGAACTGATAAGCAGTACAGTATGTCAGATGGTGGTAAATAAGCAGCTGAGGGGACTAGGTGATGGCAAACCCTTGAAGGAATTAAGCCTGTCATAGACAATATCAGATTGGAATTGGGATTGAGAGAAGTTACTCCAGTTGCAGTGTTAAGAATGGATTGGAAGCTGGGCAAGGTGATGCACACTTGTAATCCCAGTGCTTGGGAGGCTGAGACAGGACGAATGTAGGTTTGAGGCCAGCCTCAGCAATTTAGTGGGACCCTGTTTCAAAATAAAAAATGAAATAGGGCTGGGGGTGTAGCTCAGAGGTAAAACATCTGGGTTCGATCCTCTCCCCCCCACCCTGCCCCGCCCCGTGGTTTGGAAAAGGGTAGGAATGGATATAGTGAGATCAGTTACAGAAGGTGATTGAAGTGCAATAGGTGAGAAATAATGAAGGATTAAACCTAGATCATGGCAGTGAGGAGGGGAGGAAAGGATGGATTTGAGAGTTTTGGAGGTTAGTGTATTAGGTGATACTTTTTAAATTTGTATCTAAATGCCTTGGGAGTTTGGAGACCGTAAATAGAAAAGGGATGAGGGAATCCTGAGGAATATGGACATTTAAGCAGGTTGATCAACTAAAACTTGTCCCTTGCTTGTCATATGGTCTCCTGGGAGTTGGTTCCAATGACTGCTAGCCATAAACATATATTCTCATTATTTGAAGTTGGCCAGTTTTGAGGGTGACCGTTTACTTTTGGACCCTTCTTTTTAAAGTGTGTATTATTCCACATAGTTTTTGTATGACCTTGTTTCTGAATGCAATTTTAGATTCTTAAAAATCATAGTAAATGTCAGTTGCATATGTGACATTTTTATGCCTTGGTTTTGGATTTTCTAAGTTACTTTTTTTAAGGCTATTGTAATGTTACAAAAAAGAGAAGGAAAAAAATTTCACTTGTTGACTTCTGTCCCTCCACATTGTTAACAGCTCTCCCATTTGTAACTGGCTCGCCTCATTGTGGTTTGCATTACTCAGAGCTGCTCTCTGGCAATTTTTACAGAAGTTATAAACTCTTCTGGTTAAGATCAAAAGAATATCTCATTAAGAATGCTGTTAATTAGCTTATAATTACATTTACATATGCCATTCTTTAAAAAGTAATATGTTATTTAATATCTACCATAGCTTTGGTAGGTATTTTCCAGAAGAAAGCTGAGTTTATCTTGTAAATGTTTCTTAGAAGGGTATCCTGAATCCCATAAGAGGAGATGTAACAAAGATTATTTTCGTAGGTGACTTGACTTGTGACTTAGCATCCTTTGGCAAAATTAGAGCTTGTGCTAGTAGTTATATTGAATGAAATGGCATATTGTGAGTTCTTAGCTAGAAATTCTAGTGGTAGTAGGAGTTTTAATTTTTTTTGTACTGGGGTTTGAACCCAGGGGCATCCTGCCTCTGAACTATACCCCCAGCCCTTTTTATTATTATTTATTATTATTATTATTATTATTTTTTGTGGTACTGGGAATTGAACCCAGAGGCATTCTACCTCTGAGCTACACCCACAGCCCTATTTTTATTTTGAAACAGGGTCTCACTAAGTTGCCTAGGGCCTTGCTAAGTTGCTGACTCTGGCTGTGAACCTGCAATCCTCTCCCTCTCAGACTCTCAGGTATTGAGATTGCAGGCGTGTGCCACCATGCCTGGCTTTTTTTTTTTTTTTATTTTGAAACAGGGTCTCACTAAGTTGTTGAGGGTCTCGTCAAGTTGCTGGGACTGGCCTTGAACCTGCCATTCTCCTGTGTCAGCCTCATGATTATTGGGATTATAGGCATGTGCCACTGTGCCCAGCTAGGAATTTTAGTTTGAGTAAGTCTTAACATGTCATACACCATTCTAAAGTTTATATGCTTTAGCTCATTAAATCTTACAACAGTTCTGAGAAGTAGGTGGTACTTTCTGTAGATCACAGGTGAGGAAGTAGAAGTTCAGAGAAGCTAATTTGTCTAAGATCATGCTAACTATAAATGAGAGAGATGACATTTCTCCTCTGGTCTTACTCTCAAGCCCATGTTTCTTTCCCTATGCTGTATTGCCACACTTGATGTTGTTCCTTGGGGAGAAATTATCTACTTACTATTCATCAAGTTGTTCTCCTTGTCATGCTAAATTTTAAACCTTTTGTGATTAAATAGATCATAATCAAATGCTGTGTCGTATAAAATACGATCCTATCAAAATGAAATTGTTAATTTAAGAAACTATAATACATGGTTTAAAAAGATAGACCAGCCTATTTCCTTTTATGAGTGAATATTGTTATTTGGTTTGTGGGAGAAGACAGTGTTGGGAATAAAAGAGAACATGAAGGAAGAGTGTGGAAGACCTAAGATCTAAGGAAAAAGGAGGAAAAGAGAAGAGATTATGGAGGATTTACTACCTGGCTTTAAGACTGCCTTTGTCTTTGGACTGTGAATGAGTAAGAAACCTTAAAGACTTAATCTCTGTGGTTATTTGGTGTCATACTTTTCTAGATTGCATTTTGAGATGAACCAGAGCTCTTCCAAATAGACTTCTTTGTTTCAGGAAGTTACTCTAGAGACATTTACCCAGTTGTCACTTAATAAAAATATCTGGGAATAAATGAAGTGATCTGTTTTTACGTTACAATGAATGCCATTGTAGTCAGATGAAATACTTTATGGAACACCTTAAAAAGCAAGTGCTAAGCAAGTATTATTACTTTTGATTTTATTTTCTTACTGTTAAGAAGATTACTGCAGTTCATCAGTTTGTATGTTAACCCTAAACTAAATCAAAGGACTCTGAATACAGTCTACCCAACTGGCATAAAATAGTAATTGCCCTCCCTCCATTAGTGCTCTATTTGTTGGGTTTTAGGAGTAATATTTCTTCATATCTCTGTTTCAACATCTCAGTTCAGAATCATTTGAGAGGTAGTACACAGGATACAGACAATGGAGGTAAAAATGTCAGCTTTATTACTGACAAAGCTGGTTGGAGAATGTTGCTTAGATCTGGACTACCTAATATTATCCTGAATTAGATAGACTTTGTCACAGACAATGCTGGACCACAGAAGGCTTCCTCTGCAGGGGCAGAGCCAGCAAACCTAACACTGAGACGCTAGAGGATAGCCTCTCTGGAGTGGGTAGGTTCTACAGAGAAAAAGGAGCTGGGAGTGGTGACTCACACCTGTAATCCCAGTACTTGGGAGGCTGAGACAGTAAGATCGCAGGTTAGAAGCCAGCCTCAGCAACTTAGTGAGGCTCTCAGCAACTTAGACCCTGTTTCCAAATAAAAAATAAAATGGGCTGGGGATGTAGCTTGGAGGTAGAATACCCCTGGGTTTAATCCCCAACACACACACACACACAGGGTGCCATATTTTACCATTTGGATGAAGTAGCAGAAAAAGCTGATCTAAGCTAGGGTGGTGGTGGTACACATCTGTAATCCCATTACCTGAGAGGCTGAGACAGGAGGACAGCAGGTTTGAGGCCAGCTTCAGCAACTTAGTGAGATACCTCAGCAACTTAGCAAGACCCTGTTTCAAAAAACAAAAAGGGCTGGGAGTGTAGATCAAAGGTAGAATGCCCTTAGATTCAATCCCCAGTACCAAGAGAGAGCAAGAGCGAGAGAGCGAGGGAGAGGGAGAGGGAGGGAAGGGAAGGGATCTGCTTAAGAGTAGGATGCAGCAGATACCAGCAAAAAATGATGCCAGCAATAAGTCTGCTGGCTTTCTCATTCTGAGCTCTAGTTCCATACTGAGGACAAGCTACAATATTGCCCTTGGGTTCTTTGGTGCCCCTGTCCACTTAGAATAAATTCCCCTGGAGATGGAGGTGTAGCTCAGTGGGAGAGCTCACGCTTAGCATACTTGAGGCACTGGATTCGATCCCCAGCACCAAAATGATGATGATGATAATAATAATAATAAATTCCCCTTTTCTGCTTTAACGTAGCTCAAATTAATACTTAAAACCAATGGTCCTAGTTAATATGTGAACCAAAACACAGGAAATTCCTTTAAAAAAAACCAGTTATAGCTGGGCGTGGTGGTGCACGACTGTAATCCCAGTACTTGGGAGGCTGAGATAGGAGGATGGCAGGTTCAAGGAAAGCCTCAGAAACTTAGTGAGACCCTGTTTCAAAATAAAAAATCAAAAGGCTGGGGGTGTGGCTTGGAGATAGACTATCACTGGGTTCAATCCCTAGTACTCCCGCCCCCAAAAATATTATATAAAATCTTAAGATAGGCATGACAAACTAGAATATACCTTCTGAAAAGAATGGCAGATGACAAGTAAGAATTTGGAAATAAAACCAAAATTAGACAGCAATCTAATAGTGGTAAAGCCATGAATACAAAGAAGACAAGTACTAACTGGAAATCAAACTAATATAAAAGTACAAAGGCAAAAAATAAAGCTACCAACTTACTTTAACAAGCACCAAAAACAACAGATTAATATTGAATTGAAAAAGAATGGATTGATGGATAGATATGTGACAAGCGAGCACAATAAAACATTAGTGGTAGAATCTAGGTGGTATACATAGTTTACTGTAAAGTTCAACTTTGCAATATCTTTAAATTTTTTCCAAAATGTTGGGGGGGGTAAGAGGATGAAAACTACTGCCACCATAAGCCTTAAAGTGTATCACCTCAAAGTAGGAGTCATCTGAATGAGCATGGAGTACATTTACCGACAGTAATAATGGTTTACATGTACACCTGCACCAGTTGCCTCAGCTCTCCCTCTTTCTCTCCACCAGGGTGAAGCAGTGTTCTCTAGGCTCCCTGTGGTCATGTGTGAGCTTCCCCCAGAGGCTCATGCCAAAACATTGGTGTTCCTTTTATCTCAAGAGCTGCTTTCTTAAATTATAAAGTATAAATCTAATAAAATATGATGCAGTCTTTGTCCAAGTATTTGTCATTTTCAGTGCTTTATTCTCGCTCAGTACAAAGAAGCAGTTGTGCAATATTTCTGCCTCTGCCCAATGAGATGAATGAATGGTATGTTCCAATGCTCTTTGACTCACTAAGGCCTCCCCTTTTGTGGTACTGGGGATTGAACCTAGGGGCATTCTGCCTCTGGGCTACACCCCCAACCCTGTTTTTTATTCTTTATTTTGAAACAGGGTCTCACTAAGTTGCGGAGGGCCTCATCACTAAGTTGCTGAGGCTGGCCGCAAACCCGCAATCCTCTGGTGTCAGCTTCCCAAGTACTGGGATTACAAGTGTGCGCCACCATGTCCAGCAACTAAGGCCCTTTTTAAGGAATTATTAAGGATTTAATTCTAAAAAGCTTATCACAGCATTCTCTAAAATTGGGAAAAATTGGAAACAATTAAATGTAACACTATATGGGTTAAATAAATTGTAGTACCTACAATACTTTTTTATAATACAATACTTGAGTCACTGAAATTAATGTTGCACATTAATATTTCTTGACATCAAAAGTTAAACATAAGCTAGTGAGTGAAAAATGATAACTTCAAGACATTTTTGTAGCATGACCAAGGTGCTATAGTGGTTATTCCTTAATTAGTTTGGATGTCTGTCTTCATTTTGATTAGCTATTATTTTCTATTTTTCATAAAATGCATAACATTTCCTAATAAAAAACTTATTTATCCTTCCATTTTCTTTATAACAACCAGATTTTCCGCCTATTGTTTTGATGATTCCTTCTCTAGAGTCTTGCTCCTTGAGTTATCCTATTTATTTTTTTCGTGAGTCATCAGTCTTTTCTCTTTGTTGACTTTTTCTTCTGCTTAAAAGCATGCGTAGATAACTTTTTGAAAATTTCTGCTTATATTACTGTTTGAAAAAGGCCCTCTTATAAGCCACTGATAACCTAATATAATGTCCTTAGTCTTCCTCTTCGCCAATTTCCTAAACCTAATAGATATTTTCATCTCATTCCTAAGCTCCCATGTTACTGTACTATTCTGGGTTTTTTTTCCCTTACTCTCTTATCTGTCTGGCCAAATACTTATTGATTTCTTTCTGCTTTCTAAACTTAAAAATGCCTGAAATTATTTTTCCTATATTTTCTTCTTTATTAGTCTCATCTACTAGAGTATATTGGCTGTCACCACTGTTAGGGAAACTTTTAAGTTAATATCTCTCCTTCAACTCCTATATATTTTGTGTGTGTGTGTGTGTGTGTGTGTGTGTGTGTGTGTGTGTTACTGAGAGTTGAACCCAGGAACATTCTAACTCCGAACTACTCCCCAGCCCCATTTTACTTTTTGTTTTGAAATAGGGTATTGCTAGGTTGCTGAGAGTTTCACTACATTGCTGAGGCTGGTCTTGAACCTGTAATCCTCCTGTCTCAGCCTCCCAAGTACTGGGATTATAGGCATGTGCCACCATGCCTGGCTTCAACTCCTCTATTTTAACATTTTAAACTATTGGGAATTTCTATCTGAGTATCTTGGCAGTTTCTCCTACTCAGTATGCATGTGTAAGGCCATTATTTTAGTCTCCAATCTTAGTACTCCACTATTTCTATTCACTTGCACATTATTTAGCCACTCAAGCCCAGCACGTGCATTTAACACCTTGGTGGGCTCCATTCCCCTCCCTTGTTCAGCTCATTGAAAAATCAGATTCAGTTTGTTAGCTGTGATTCTCAAGACACTTTTGCTTTCCTCCACTGCCACCAACCTAGATGAAATCTTAATTGTCTCTCATCTAGTCTGATCTCCCTTTCTTTATTTTCACTCCTTCAAATGATTTTCCATTCCACTACCAGACCAATCTTTGTTCAGGGAAAGTTGGAGGCTTGCTGTCTGCTGGTGCTGTGCTACTTTCTAACATTGCAAAAATGATTGATAGTTCAGTGGAGGTATGTAAGCAGATATATAGAAAATATGATGTAGTAAATGTTATCAGTGTATATGGAAGGAGTCATAAATTCTTGAGGAAGATAGGAAAAACTTTTTAGATGTGATTTTTTGACCAGTTCTTCATGGATAAATAGGAATTCTTTAGTGAGAACATTTCAGATGGCATATGTAGCAAGTGCAGAGAGAGACATACATAAAACGGCATGCTGTATATAAGGAATTGTGATAACTTTTAACATAGCTAGGAATAGCTGTTAAGGAAAGTAAAAATGTAGATTAGTGCTATATTGAAGAATTGGGATTTCATCCGCCTTAGAGTCAGCAGAGTTTTAAAGCAGACACTTAGATTTTCACTTTGGGTGGCAGCGTGGAACATGGACAATACTGTTTTCATCCTTTTGTTCTTAGTGTTTTCCATGACTTCCTCGCATATGCTTTATGCGTCAGTCAATTTGGGCTACTTACTAGGTGGGAAAATCTTTATGCTTTTCTGCCTCTTCTTCTTTTTTTTTTTTTTTGGCAGTACCGAGGATTGAACCCAGGGGCATTCTACCTCTGAGCGACACCCCCAGCCCTATTTTTTAGTCTTTATTTTGAAACAGGGTCTCACTAAGTTGCGGAGGGCCTCACTAAGTAGCTGAGGCTGGCTGCGAACCCCGATCCTCCTGTCTCAGCCTCCCAAGTACTGGGATTACAAACGTGTACCACCACGCCTGGCTTTCTGCCTCTTCTTGACTATTGAATTTCTGCCATCCTCCAAAGAATTGGAAGGTTAAATGCCACCATGTGAAGACTTCTCCTCTCAGCTAGAGATGAGCAGTACTTTGCCTGAGTTCTTGCAGTATTTTGTATTCCTTGTGTGGCAGTGAGTGAGTATGTTGAAATCATAGCTTGGTAGTTAACTAGTGTTGGAGCCAGACAACCAGGGTTTAAATCCTAGCTGTCTCATGTACTGTTTGTATGACCAAGGACAAGCTACAGAATTTTTCTGGACATGTTTTCTCATGTTTTAAATAGGGGTAATGACAGCCACATTACAGGATTAATGTGAGAAGGAAATGAGGTAATGATTATAAAACCTCTAGCTTTATAATATTATGAAATAATATTACTGTTACAGAAAACTGTATAGAAAGGAGTAGTAAGAATCTAGTGCTAGCCGGGCGTGGTGGCGCACGCTTGTAATCCCAGTACTTGGGAGGCGGATACCGGAGGATCCGGGTTCGAGGCCAGCCTCAGCTACCTAGTGAGGCCCTCCGCAACTTTGTGAGACCCGGTTTCAAAATAAAGGATAAAAAATACCTTACGCATTAGGGAGGAAGGGAAGAACCTGAAGAGTGAGGAGCCTAAGTGATTTCCCAGTTGCATTGCAGGCTAAATGTCACTGTCACACATATATTGGTCACTCTTGTGCTGTTTCTCATTTGAAATTCTTCATGGCTCACTGTTGTCACTAGATGATGGTACGTGGCCTTGGTGACCACACATATTTGAATTTGGATAAATATATTCTTGTGCTAAAGGCAGGTTAATTGATAAATAATTGTTTCAATTTTATGCTTTTTAAGACTAACATGTATAAATTAGGAAAAGTTCTGTAACAGATTAAGTTTCCTAAAATTTACATAAAAATGTTATATCTGTATAGCTCTCATTCCCCCTTCCAGGACAGCTCTTTGTAATATCTAGGTATAGATTTGTGCTACCTCCCCTGCCATGTGACTACATTTCCATTTCCTGTTATCCCTTCCTCTCTCTCCCATCCAGTCAGTGCCCCCACTTTGCCCTCTTGTTGCTCATTATTTTATTGTGAACCACTCAGGTCCATTCTCTCCTATAGTGAGTTTAAAGTTTTTCCTGTTTTGTTTTCTTTCTCTGCATTTCCTGATTTTGGGGAGGTTTGGGTGAGAGCAACTTATTTTAGACCACTGAAGTGAAGGCTTGGTATCCCTTTGTGGCTATCCAACAGATGAGGCTTCTGCTTTTAACTTTTTCTCATGCCTTAAGGTAGTGTTTACCCAAGTGTGGTCTGTGGATGGCCCTCATCAGAATTTCCTAGGAGCGCGTGTTAAAAATGTGTCTGAGACCCTGTGGTAGGCTAGGTTTAGGGTGGCATCCAGGACTCTGCTTTTAAAACAAGTACCCAAGGTTATTTTTATACTGACAAGAAGTTTGAGATTCTTTGTTGTCGTGATTAGGTCCTGATTTTAACATTTGTTCTCTCCAAACTTTGTGGGGCTCATTTTTTTTTCCCTGTAGGTTTGACAGAAGCACAGGTACCTGTCACTTGAAGTAGAAGGGGCTACTGCTGATTATTACTATTATTATTCTAAGCTTAGAAAATACTTTTTGTTTTGGTACTGGGGATTGAACTCAGGGGCATTTTACCTCTGAGCTGCACCCTTAGCCCTATTTTATTTTTATTTTGAAACAGGGTCTTGCTAGGTTGATAAGAGTTGTACTACTTGCTGGGGCTGTCCTCGCACCTGAGATCCGCCTGTCTCAGCCTCTCAAGTACTGGGATTCCAAGTGTGTACCACCACGTCTGGCTTAAAAAATATTTTCTACAGCAAGGACTCTATGTACATCAAGCAGATATGATTTCAGTGTCTTGGCCTTGTTAGAATCTTGCTGATACTGGTGATCTAATCCTGAAAGACAGCTAAGAAAGAGAACTCAGGCTTAGTTTCTGTAGTAAAATAACATACAGATTTTAGAGACATTCATATTTTCTTTGTGTGCTCATTTTTTAGTGCTTACTTTTATAGTTTCTGCAGAAATGCAAGGCTGTGCCAGAAAGGGCCTTTGGTTACTTAACAGTGGTCAGTGTAACAAACTTGTGATCCAATTCCTTTTCCAGTTACTAGCAAGCAGGGAGGGAGCATTGAAACCAAACTTGTCATCTTCAGTTGGTGTGAGAGAAAATCTGGGGTGATTGCCCAAATTACCACATTAATTAGGTTACAAGTGGACAGTGAGGGGAACAGAATCATGAAACTTAGTACAGTCCAGGGAATACAAGGGTTCAAGGGAAATACACATCCTTGTCTCTGCCTTTTGCTAAGACAGCTCCCTGGTGCTGATTTGCTTTGTTCCCCTTGAGGGTAAAGAATGGGATAGTTGCCTTTCCAGCAGGTGTCCTGCGTGTGTGTGTGTGCACATGCATGCCTGCCCTGGCCTAAAATATTTGTCACATACATTCTTACAGGAATGCATGACTAATAGTCTGTATTTCCATTTTCAAAAATACTATTCAAGCAATAATGTATTTCTAATTGGTAGAATTTTTTTTTCGGTACCGGGGATTGAATCCAGGGGCGTTCTACCTCCGCGCTACACCCCCGGCCCTATTTTTTTTTTATACTTTATTTTTGAAACCGGGTCTCACGAAGTTGTGGAGGGCCTCACTAAGTAGAAAGAGAGAGAGAGAGAGAGAGAGAGAGACAGAGAGAGAGAGAGACAGAGACAGAGAGAGAGACAGAGAGAGAGACAGAGAGAGACAGAGAGAGAGCTGAGGCTGGCCGTGAACCCGGATCCTCCGGTCTCTGCCTCCCAAAGTACTGGGATTACAAGCGTGCGCCACCACGCCCGGCATTAATTGGTAGAATTTGAAAGTTTGGGGATAAAGGGAGACGCCCCAAGGGCCTTGAAGTGAGTAGTGACTGCCAGATTATTTTGCCAACATATAAGGCTAGCCGTGTTTTATTTGCTCCAAATCTTCCCTTCCTTGACTCCCTTCTTGTCCCCCTGTCTACAAGATTTACCCTCTTATACCTGTACATTCCCTTTTCTTTCATTTTTTTTATAGTAAATATATTTGGACTTGGACCTTTGAGACTTTTTTTTTGTGGTACTGGGGATTGAATCAAGGGGTGTTCTACCTCTGAGCTACACCCCCAGCTCTATTTTTTTTTAACATTTTGAAACAGGGTCTTTCTAAGTTGCTAGAGCTGGCCTTGAACTTGCGATCTTCCTGTCTCACCCTCCCAAGTACTGGGATTACAGGTGTGTGCCAGCATACCTGGCTTGAGACACAATTTTTGACCCTTGAATTCTCAAGTTTTAAAGAGTGTCTTTAAAGTGCCAGTTTCTTGAACTATAAAGAGTTTACTGTAGGGAGTTAAATATTTGTTTGGTTTATAGTATGTTTGAATCTGACTCAATCATAATGGAATTCTATCACTCAAAAAAATTTACAGTGATTGCTAAGAATCTCAACAATGGGTATGAGAATAAACCCTCATGGAATTCCTTCATACAGATGAAAGAAAGAATTGTTTTCTTGCAACACAGAGAAATTGCAGAGATTCAAGGGCTGAGCAGCATGTCTGCCTCAGGTTTGAAGAGTAGTTAATTATACTTTTTTAGTTTATGGCCCTGGTCTGTGTGAGGCCCCTCTTATTTTTGTATTCATCCATTTCTGGTTCCTACTCCTCTCTGTCCCTCTCATGGGTACCTGTGAGTGTTCTTATATATGTTTTGTAAACTACATAGTGTTATTTAGTGTATATATTTTAAATTTGCTTAAATGCTATTATGTTTTGGATCTTGTTTCTGCTTTGTATTCACCACTGTTTTAAAAATCGATGTTTCTGTATGTGTATCTATCCACCTCACTGCTTCTGATTGTTGCCTGTTTCATAGAATGCATTTTCCACTTTACATGTCCATTCCTCTAGGGGTGCCTCCAGCTACTTGTAGAGTGTCCCAGGGAATATATCAAATATGTTCCCCTATAAAGAACTGTGAATGAATTTTCCTGTAGTATATATCCAGGTGTTGTATTGCTGGGCCATAGAATTATTATTACCTATAAAAGCTTAGTACAGGACTGCTTTGTGGAGTGGTTTACCAATAGTGCACATGATTTTCTCTTCTTCATGTTTTTGGAAACAAGTTTCTCTGTTCTTAAATATCATAAGCACCTTATATTATCACACTGGCAAAAATTAGAACATTGATTAGTAACTTATTTCATCAAAGGACCAAATTTTTATTATGATAACTAGAGCTGAAAAACTTAAAATGGGAAGGCTGGGGACATGGCTCAGTGGTAGAATGCTTGCTTAGCATGGGCAAGGCCCTGGGTCCTAGCACTGCAAAATAAAAAACAAACCAGAACAACAAATGGAGATATTGAGGCAAGTTTGAAATTGGTGTCGAACTTCAAAGTGTGACGTGATACTGTGCAAGTTTTGCAAGAAGAGGCTTGCTGTCCGGAGGGCAGGAATACCGCCTATCTAGAAATCTGACCTTGTCAGAGTCCTTAGCCAGTCATATTTTGGTAATCTGACTTGCGTTAAACATCCTCTCCAGTGATCATGTTTAATTAGCAAGCCAGTAGATTAATTCATGATTAAAAATAAAATTGTGCCTCATGGCCATTCCAGTTGTCCTCTTTCTGTATGAAATAAAAGTATAATCAGATGAAGGTAGTTTGATGAGTTTTATGATCAGGCAAGAGGAAATGTATGATTCAGGTGTTTGATGGTGTCACACCATCCAAGCCTGATGGCATTCCTTTATTTTCCAGGTGAAATATAGCAGTCTTAGAACCATGGATGTGTAGCAGTGCTAACTAAGAAAATATTTTTTTGGGGGAGGTAAGGATTTGCTCTAAAAGGATACATAAATTACATACTTATAATTAAACTATTTAGATTAATTGACCTATTTCGAAAGGAGTGAGGCAATACCTATTGTAAATAGTTTAACATTTTTGTAGGAATAATTTTGTAGGGCATGTATAACTAAGTTAGATTAATTTGCCTATTTGAAAAGATTGAGGCAGTGCACATTGTAGAGTTTTGGCTTTCTAACTGAAATTTTAGCGATATTTTTGTAGGACATGTAGGCTAGATATAAATATAATTTCAAATTTATTTTAAAGCATCTTCATTTTTAATTAAAATTAGAATAAATAATTGTGGAGTCCTCCATTAGATTTTTAAATTTCTAATGGGAACTTTTAATTTTTTTTAAAAATAAAGAAGTCAGTAGGGATAGTATTTCATTTATAGGATTCTTCTGGTAGCATATCTTTTCAAGGACATATCTATTTTATTGATCAAGGCTTAGTATCTTTCTCATCACTTTTCTTACTTCCCTTTTTTATTTCTTTTAGGATAACCTTGAAGTTATTAAGCATGCAACTAGATAATAAGGATCTTAATTAGGAAAAAATTCTTTAAGGATATTTTTTAACTTCTGCATATTGTACTACATGTAGAATTGATTTGAATTTAACTGATACTGAAGTTGGTTAGCTAGAAATTCAGCTCTGAGGTTTTTCATACTTCTCTTTTTACTTTTCAAAAACTCTGAGATCATATGATCTTTTTCTCATTTTTTTAAACTGGAAAATTTAGGCCAAAAATTTAGTTGTCATCTAAACTGAGTAGTATCTTTTATTAGAATTTTGATTATTGTAATTTTATCAGAGAAACAAAAGTTATTAGCTAGCTGAACTTTTTTTTTATTGTTAACCCAGAATGAAAATAGGCTAGAACATTTTTTTCTGGCTCCTTATTTTGTAGTGAAAAAACATCATGATTAGAAATAGTAATGTTAGAAACCATGCATTTATACCCAGGTGCTTGCAATCTATTACTGTTAGACAAATTGTAATTTGGTGATTAATCTATATATAAACCGAGACTTAAAAGTGGACATCTCCCATTTTAAGACTAAAGGAAGGAACCCGTTATGGTCTTAGTAATAAAAAGCTAAATCTAAGCATTTCACTTAAAAATTGTGCAAATAACAGTCCTGGGGAATGCAGAAGACTTGAATATGTACACCATGTATGTCATGGGAGAATACTGCCACCTTGTGTGTATGTGTTGCTATTTTATAAGTCTTCATTTTCTTTTGTTATGCTGATACAGTGTTTTTGCACCATTTGGTACTGTGATCAGATGTGTAAATGTGTAAAACATTTATTTTTTAATGAAGTAAAATCAAGCCACCTTTTTTTGAAGGACGGTTGGGAAGTCTTGTATTTTGAAGATGTTAAATTTGGTGTAATTAGCTCTAAGGATTGAGATGCCTGAGAGATCACACTAGTTAATTGGCTGGGGAGTTAGTTGAGAATTGCGTCATTTTATTGGAGTCTTATGGAAAGTTGGAGATTCTTCATCGTTCTTTATGTCAGTGCTTCAGCACTTGCTGTGCTTTGGAATTACTACTCCGAATGGCAGAATTCATTGCACTATAGGGAGGTACAGGGCATGGCTTATTGACAAAACCATATTCCTTGATTTTTAAATGTTTTCCTTCAGGTCAAGTTCAGAAGAATGACCACAGTAATAACATATAGTAGTGCTTCGAAAATATTTATGTAGTGAAAAAAGGGTTCCTGTCAGTTATTTTATTTGCCTGCAGATGTGACTTAGTGGATTTTAGATACTACCTCTCATGAGAGTGGGAGACAGCCTTTGGATGCTCACAGCTAGCTTAGTTGTGTGATCATGGCTTCTTCCCAGGGCACATTGATTGTAGCTCTCTGGGAAGCATATACTACTCATTAGGGTGATTCTGTATTTAGAAATATTAATATGTAGACATTTTAATAGGTGTCATTTTAAACTAATACCAATATTAGTGGGCATAAAGTCTTTTAAATGACTGTGAAAGTTAACAGTTGATGATATACTGTTCTCTATTGAAATGTTTACCATAAGTCTTATTTATGTATTTTCTTTTTATTAGGCAAGAACTTATGAAATGGAATGGATGGGGATATAATGATTCCAAGTTCTTCTTCAATAAGAAGGGAGAAGCGGAGTTGACTGGGAAAAGGTAATCCTGGTTTGTTTATTCCCTTTATTCCTTCCTTTCTACAAAATTTTAAATATGCATAAAAATAGAAAGGATAATATAATGATTCCTTCTCCATATAAAAATTATCAATGTTCTGCTATAATTCCTTTTTTCTGTAATAAATATTGTCATGACACCTCCAAATATTTAATATATTTTATATTATACATACAATAAGGATCTAATATAATCAGTTATATAACACTATTATCATACTTCCAAAGTAACAAATACTTTATATCTAATTATCCAGTACATACATTCCCCTAAATAGTCTTACAAATGCCTTTTATTAGGAAGTTTATTGAATTAGGATCAAAACAAGGTCTACAATCACCCCACCATCCAATTCCCATGCCATTGATTAATGGAAAGTAACTTCCTATTTAAGTCTGGTAATACACATCTGAGTGTGGGTTATAATAAAAGGCAGCAATTTTAGGTCTGCGTAAATATAAATAGTATTTAAAAATCAGTTTCTGAGATATATTAGGAAGAAGTGATGAAAAAAGAGGTAATTTATGATAGCTTTCACATTCCTGAAATGTTTTTGGAAGTAATGTTGATAAGAATTATTAAGGATATTTGTTCAGTGCCCTAGAAGCATTCTAAGTGATATTTGTATTATTAAATGTGTGTTCCAGATGTGGAGAGAATTGTGAGATAAGTTCTTATTTTAAGCTACACCGTCCCAGCCCAAACTGTATTTTTGGTGTTTGTTGAATTTTGATATAACTTTTGAAAGTGCAGCAAGTATAAATATGTATTATTTGAATGCTGGCTCTAAAAAATAAATAAAAATTCGAAACTAAGTAAAAAATTGGGTGAGATATATTATGAGCCTATTCTAGTGTATTACTTTGATTTAATAACTGTTGGGTACTAATATGCTTAGGTTAATTCTTTTTAAACTTACATGGTATGCCAATATATTAAAATGTCAAGAAGGAAATAAGTTTTTTTTGAGAAATTATTTCTTTTCCTTTGCAACATAATTTGTTCATTTTTCTGACATACACATTTTATACCTGAAGTAAAACATCAGAAGCAGTAATTAGAAACTAATTTTACTAAGGTATGAAGATATACACAGCCTTTTTTTTTTCTCTTTTAGGGCACTAGGGATTGAACCCAGGGGCATTCTCCCTCTGCAATACATCCCCAGCCCTATTTTTATTTTTTGTTTTGAAACATGGTCTCACTAAGTTACAGAGGGCCTCACTAGAAGTTGCTGAGGCTGGCCTTGAACCTGTGATCCTCTTGACTCAGCCTCCCAAGTACTGTATTACAGGCATGTGCCATCATGCTCAGTGGGACATTTGTTTTTTAACAGGAAAAATAAATATTACCTGTGTTCTCATTTCCATCCTTAAATGTGGCTGGACAGAATGGAGATAGAGGCTTATTTGAGAAATTGTGTAATTCAGATAGAAGGAAGGGATTTGTGGTTAAAATTAAATTTGCCAGTGTTTTAAATCTTAAGTCTTTTCTTTTCATTTTTTTGTTTTGTTTGGGTGCTGGGGATTGAACCCAGGGGCTTTCTACCTCTAAGCTACACCCCAGCCCTATTTTTTTATTCTTTATTTTGAAACAGAGTGTCTCTAAGTTGTGGAGGGCCTAAGTAGCTGAGGCTGGCCGTGAACCTGCAGTCCTCCTGTCTCAGCCTCCCAAGTACGGGATTACAAGCATGCGCCACCACACCTGGCTGAGTCTTTTATTTTCTAAATAGAATAATGTCTAATATAGTAGAAACATAGCTACTTAGAGCTCTGAAAGTTTTCAAAAACTTTCAGAGAGCCGAGTGTGGTGGTGCACGCTTGTAATCCCAGTACTTAGGCTGAGACAGGAGAATCGCAGGTTCAAAGCCAGCCTTGTCAACTTAGAGAGGCTCTCAGCAACCTAGTGAGACCCTGTTTCCAAATAAGAAATAAAATCAGGCTAGGGGTATAGCTTGGAGGTAGAATGCCTCTGGCTTCAATCCCCAGTACCAAAAAAAAAAAAAAAAAAAAAAAAATTCCAGAGGAAAAATAAGTCTTCTAAACTTCTAACCAACTTTTTCTACTTTCAGGCACTTCATCATTTTTCTTTCTTTCTTTGGACTTTGAGGATACAGTACTTCTGTTGTACAAAAGGGGACAGATAATCACTTGTATTTCAGCACATTGCTATTGAAAGCATAAGGCACATCCTGTAGACTTCTTGTAGAGTACAATAGGACATGCAGTGGTTTATGTTAGAAGTGTATATGTATGTGTGAAATGATTGATTAGTCATAGAAGAAATCACAGGTAAACTACCTTAGTGGGTCCCATGGGTTCAGCATTTGGTTCTCATTTTAGTTGCCTGGCACTTGATTTGTCAGTTTTCCCAGAGGAGATCAGGCTGCAGGGATCTGACACATATGTCACACTCGTAAGAGACCATTTGTGTGTGTGTGTGTGTGTGTGTGTGTGTGTGTGTGTGTGGTACTGGGAATGGAAGCCAGGGGCCTTCTACCTCCAAGCTACACCCCCAGCCCGATTTTATATTTTTTTAAATTTGGAAACAGGGTCTCACTAAGTTGCTGAGAGCCTCACAAAGTTGCCGAGGCTGACTTTGAACCTGTGATCCTCCTGTCTCAGCCTCCCAAGTACTGGGATTATAAGTGCGTGCCACCACGCCCGGCCTGAGACCATTTTACAAATTAGAATCCCAGTGTATTCACTGATGTTTAGATTATTCCTGTTTCAGGAACAAAGTACTTGTTAGTGACCTTCCTGATAGTAAAGTATCCAGAGAACAAAATTTGCAATTCAGATATTATGTTAGGAGAGCATAAATTCAGAGCAAAGGGGATTCAATGGCCCAGATAGAGTCTTTTATCCAGGCAGTAATAGAACCGAGGAACCATCTGTTGGTTTTAGACACTGGAAGATGGTCATCGCTGCCACTCATATAAGAGTGGATCCCTTAAAGGCTTCATTTCCTTCCATCAGTGACTACTTATTAGAGTCCATTTTGGAGAGGAAGAATAAGAGTTTGCAAAGGAGACCAGGAAATGGAATATCTGGCACATTCACTTTAGTGGAAGGTAGCTTGTGCCTCCCTCCATGACTCTTATGAAGGGTAATTCCTCAAACATAGAAATGGGCTGTAGGTGCTCTTGGGATTAAATACATAGTTCACAAACAAAAACTAAACCTAAATAAATAATATTCAGTTCCCATTTTGGTGCTTCCAGAAGCACCATTACTTTTTTGTAGACAGGATAATAAACTGAATTGAATTCAGTCATATCTTTTTATGTCTATGTCTAGTTTCCTGGAGATAATAGGTGAATTAGTAGGTTTCTCTCTCTGATTTTATCAGAAAATGTTTGCAAACTCTTTTTTCTTTTGAGTGGTACAGGGAATCCCATCCAGGACCTCATGCATGCTAGGCAGATGCTCTACCACTGAGCTACATCCCTACCCCAGCTTGTTCTTTTAACACTTCTCTCTTCATTTAAAACATACACACCAGGACAAAAATAGCAATAGGACATAAACTACCACCTTGGAAAAATTAATTTTGACCTTACCTCATATCATATACACAAATTGATTCCACATGAACTATAGACATAAATGTATAAGCTCAGACTATAAAACTGGTAGGAGAATACACAGAATTCTTCCTGAGTTTGTGGTAGGCAGAAAGAAGAGCACAAAAAATATTAACTAAAAGGAAAACAATGAGTTAAAGAACATTAAAGTGTAGAATTTCTTTTCATTAAAGTCTCCTATAAGAGAATAAGGTAAATCACTGAATAAGAGAAAATGTTTAATACATACATCCCTGACTCCATAATGTATCAATAATTTTTTTTTTGTGATACTAGGGATTGAACCCAGAGGCATTCTACCTCTGAACTACAACCCCAGTGCTATTTTATTTTTTATTTTGAAACAGGGTCTCACTAAGTTGCAGAGGGCCCCTCTAAGTTGCTGAGGTTGGCATTGAACCTGTGCTCTTCCTGTCTCAGCCTTGCAAGTACTGGCATGCACCACTACGTCTGGCTTGTATCAACAGTTCTGATATATCCATAACCAAAGAATAATAACCCAATAGAAAAATCACCAAAAAACTTGAACTGGCATATAAAACAGAGTATATCCAAATGGACAATAGATATATGAATAGATGCTTAAGCTCATAGGTAATCAGTGAAGTTAAATTAAAACTGAAATGAGAGACTAATAGAATGTGTGAGAGTTTCAATTATAGAATTTCTATTTTGTTCTTTTTTATCCTTTCAGTTTCTCTGCTGAGATGTCTTTTATATTACCCACTAGGAGCATATTTTCTCTTTGGTATCTTTGGCAGTTACTATAGCTGCTTTAAAATCTTTGTATACCATTTCTAATGTCTGGGTCATCTTTGGGTACGTTTCGTTTCTTTTCCTCTCTCTCTCTCTCTCTCTGTCTGTCTCTCTGTCTGTCTGTCTGTCTCTCTCTTTTCCTTTTTCCTTTCCTTTCCTTTCCTTTCCTTTCCTTTCCTTTCCTTTCCTTTCCATTTCTCATTGAACCCAGGGACATTCTACCTCTGAGCTACACCTCCAGTCCTATTTTATTTTTATTTGGAAATAAGGTCTCGCTAAGTTGCCGAGGCTGACTTCAAACCCGTGATCCTCCTGTCTCAGCCTCCCAAGTACTGGGATTACAGGTGTGTGTCACCATGCCCAGCTAGTTCTTTTTCTTGATGATGAATCTTATTTTTTTGTTGTTGTTCATGTCTAGTAATTTTGGAGTGTATCTTTGATGTCGTGATTGATATGCTGCAGAAACAGTGGATTCTGTTATTTCTCTGAAGAGGCTTTTTTGTTTGTTTAAATCAAGCAATTAACTTGACTGATCATAAGCTCCAAATTCTGTTCTTCTGTAGTGGTGAGCAGCTGAATTGTCTGTTCATTTCTTTTAGGCTTAGCTGGGCTGCTTGGAAGACTCCAGTACATATTCTATACATGTGTAGTTCAGGGTCAGGCAGATAGTTGAACAGATTTGATACCTAGGCCCCCCCCCCGACTGATTTCTGTGTACAATTTCCAGATGCTGTGTTTACTCTCTTCTCCTCTAGTTCTTCAAGCCATACTATAGCTTTTCTGCATTTTTGTTACTTTTTGTGGTACCAGCTAGGGTTTTTCCTTGGGCTAAAACTTGTTTTAAAAAAACAAAACAAAACTGGAAACTCATGTGCTTTTTCCCTCTTCCTAATGTAGCACACCCTCTTCCCCCTATTCTTGCCTGCTTTTGTCCTGTCTGTACTGCCTTCAGATAGCTGGGTTTTGTTTTGGTTTTGTTCAGTTGTTAGTTACATGTGGGAGGGTTGGTTTGATAGGGGCTGCTTGACCATTACTGGAAATAGAATCTAAGATGCAAATTTAAATGAAGATACCTTGCTCTAATATTTTAAATCTTTTTTGTACCTTAGGTACCCTCTTAGTGGCATGACGTTACCAACTCTTAGAGAATGGATCCAAAATACCCTTGGAGTAAGTCTGGAGCATAAAACTACCTCTAAAGTAAGCAAATGAGAAGAATTACTAATATGCTTAACTGTGTTTTTAATACCAAATTAATTAGATTAATCTTTGTAGTTTGTTATATTTGCTTTACTACAGTTGTCATTTTTTGTTATGAAGCCTATTAATTATAATTGCCTTGTTAGGTTTTCTAGGAGTAATTTTTTCAGAGATCTAGATCCTAATCTCAGAAGTTGTCTGAGATTTATGTGTCATACTTCATCCTCTTTAACCCCTGAATTTTAAATTTGAGAAGTGGGAGTAATAACTGTTCTAACTTAATTTTTACATAACAGACTGACAGTAATCTATGATAAATGTAGAATAATTTAAAACAAAAACGTAATGTTACATTTAATATTAGAATATAAAAAATAAATTTTGATTAAGTAAGTAGCATAATGGAGAATTTTAGTTTGTTCATGTAGTTTCACTTTTTTGAATCTAGGCTTAAAAGTCTTTAAACTAGCCGGGCATGGTGGGGCCTGCTTGTAATCCCAGTACTTGGGAGGCTGAGAAAGGAGAATCACAGGTTCACAGCTAGCTTCAGCAACTTAGTGAGGCCCTCTACAACTTAGACCCTATTTCAAAATAAAAAATAAAATAGGGTTGGGGGCATACTCAGAGGTAAAATGCCCCTGGGTTCAATCCCCAGTACACTCCCCCTCATCTTTAAACTGACTGGGTAGTGGCATATGCCTGTAACCCCAGTCACTTGGGAGGCTGATGCAGGAGGATTGCTAGTTCGAAGTCAGCCTGGACAACCTTGTGAGTCCCTGTCTCAAAATAACATTAAAAAAAGTGGGGGAGGAGGAGGGGGATGTTGGGGATGTAGCCAGCTCAGTGATAAAACACTTTCCTAGCATAGGGGAGGCCCCGGGTTCAATGCCCAGTACCACAAAGAAGAGAGAGAAAATAAAAACAAAAAAACCTTTTAAATTGTGTACATAGGAAACCAATGAAATATTTAGCATTTCTTTATACTGTTGTTGTTATTATTATTATTTATTTTGCTATACATGAGGTATTCTGTGTGTCTTCCACTGGATATGAGTTCCATAAGTATAGGGGCTTTGTCTTACATGATATTCTCCACTGTATATAATATTTTATTAAGAAGTGTTGGTATTCAATGAGTACTTGTTAGATTTATTTGTAAGTCCACAGCTATTTTATTCTAGGGATTAAGTGAGACTGAACAACTAATTCTTACCCTCCCAAACCAAATTCTTTCACCTTAAATTCTTTCTCTGTCAACCATTTGTGATTACTTGTTTTTGACATTACTATAATTGACATACTATATTCAGAAATTTCAAAATTTCACCAGTTTTGGATACATTCCTTTTTTCTGTTTTTGAGCCCTTTTCAAATTTTAATAGCTTAAAATAGTAATTTCTTTTTGGAGTTTTTTTGGTCATTTCCTTCTACTCAGAGTAAATTCCATGAGGTCAGGATTTTTTTTTCTTCATTGAAGTCACTGCTGCATCTCTAGGCCTAGAACATTGCCTCACTTAAAGCAGGCATGCAATAAATATTTATTATATGAATGAATTCAGTACCTTAATAAGAGACTAACAATATAGAAATATCATACATTTTTCTTTACATATTCTTAAACTTTTTCTCAAATACTATTTCATGACTTTTCTTTTAAAGAATAGCAGATTTGATATGCTAAATGCAATATTAAGTGCTTTTTATAAAAATTAGCTCATTTGACCTTCCTTCCTTCCTTACCATAGCCCTACCCATTTGGTGGTGATAATCTCACTTAACAGATGAAGAAGTCAAGGCTCACAGAAATTGAGTGACATGCCCAGTGTCACAGTTTTAACTTACTTAATTTATTTTTTTGCAGTACTGGGGATTGAACCTAGGGGCATTCTAGCTCCGAGCTATATCCCCAGCCCTATTTTTTATTCTTTATTTTGAAAAAGGGTCTCACTAAGTTGCGGAGGGCCTCACTAAGTAGCTGAGGCTGGTCGTGAACCTGCGATTCTCCTGACTCAGCCTCCCAAGTACTGTGATTACCAGTGTGCTCCACCACGCCCGCCTCAGTTTTAACTTACGTTTCAAGACTGTTAGTGGAAATTGAGTATCAAGTTTATAATTATGCCATGAGTTTTTTTTAATAGTTTAATATATTTTAATAGCAAACTTTCAGGAACAGCACAGAAGACAGACAACATTACAAACATGTACTTGCATGTAGGACAGCGCAGAAAAGTATAGTGAAGGGGTGGAATCTACTGTATGATAAAAATGCTACAAACACCATTTAGTTGCCGTCAATAAGAAATTTACTTGTTAAAAAAAAATCCAAATGCTGGCATTGTCCAGAAAAGTTTAGCAGGTTTATTTATAAACAATGTTATAAAGTTGAACTGCTGAAACTTGTTCACTGAAATATTTTGACTCGCATTAATGCTTTGCATCCCACATTTATATTAAAAATCCACACACAAATGAAAATGGAAAAACTGCCAATACCTGATTTCTGTTCCCTATTTTTCCACTTGCAGTCATATACTTAGGAACCTTTTGGCCCCATGGAAAAAAAATATCTAACATTCAGAACTACCAGTAACAGGAAGAAGAAAAAAAATTTTTTTTGAGAATGAAATGTTTGCCATCATAGTGGATTCTTAAGCACGTTCTCCACGTGTGTGGCATGCTAGCTGGGTGTCTTTTGGCATAATCGTTACACGTTTGGCATGGATAGCACTCGGGTTGCTGTCTCAAAAAGGCCAAACAGATATGCCTCACTTGTCTCCTATAAAACACCAATAGCTGCGCTCTGGAAGTGCATATCTGTTTTGAAGTCCTGAGCAATTTCTTGCACCAGACATTGGAAGGGTAGTTTGCCAATCAGAATTTAACGTCTAATTTCATGCAGTGCCACAGCACCAGGCCTGTAATGATGAAGTTTCTTCACCCCTCCAGTAGAGGGCGCACTCTTTTAACCAGCTTTTGTAGCCAGTTTCCTGGGTGCTTTACCACCAGTCGATTTGCAGGTAGCCTGCTTAGTGCAAGCCATTGTAGAAAGATCTCCTTACTTACCCTCCTTCTTTTGCTGGAGCTTTGCAAGCGAGAGGCGGCGCTGGGATTATGACAACTATGGCAGCCCGACTGCGGCTATGAACACAATTCTGTCATGAGTTTTAAAGCCTATAAAAATGGTTTTACTATTTACTGTGAGACTTTTTGTTGATCATTTAAAAATGGACATTGAAGAATAGGAAATGGTAAATTTTATCTGCAGGGGGGGGTAATGCAAAACTATAAGTAGCTTTCTCCCAGTTTCCTTAATCTAAAATTGAAGATTTGAGAGTTTTCTATCTTCCCTATTCTTGATTGATTACAGATAATGAAAAGGTGGGTCACCGAAGCACAGGGCCTCGATAACTTATGTTGCAGAATGTGATTAACCAGGCCATTTTAATTTGCTATGGTCACAGGGTTAGTTTCCAAGTTTATTACTTGTATTTTCCTATGTTTTTCTTATCTTGAATATAAAAAAAATCTACATTTTATAGTCATTCTCCTTAACAGAGATTTTCAAAGTTTATTTTCTTGAAATAAGTCAAAGAAACCAATTTTATTTTTTCTAGGCATCTTTAAATCCAAGTGATACACCTCCTTCAATTGTAAATGAAGATTTTCTTCATGAACTTAAAGAAACTAATATTTCGTATTCACAAGAAGCAGATGATCGAGTATTTAGAGCTCATGGTAAGGTACTTTATATTAATACTATTTACTTTTAATTAAAATTTTTCTTATATTTTAAAATGTTTTTGCATTTTTCCTTTTTTAAATCACAAACCAGGTCATTGTCTTCATGAGATATTTTTGCTCAGGGAAGGAATGTTTCAGCGAATTCCTGATATAGTTGTATGGCCAAGTAAGTTGTTTTCCTCTTTGTATTTAGTATTATATCTAAAGTAAATTTAGTATTGGATATATACACTTTCTAACATGAGTTATAAAAAATACAGCTAGCTGTATTTTTAAGAGTTTATACTAAAGACATTGAAACTCTGTTCTGATTGTCCAGAACTGTTGGTTTTAAGGATTGATTTTGTTGTTGATGATTAAGTCTTTATGTTAAATGTAAATAATTATATTTTTATTTCAGTAGAAAAAATTTTTGATTAATTTGGAAGCTTAGTGAAATTTTACTGGCCAATGATATATTCAGATATATTCAGATATTAATTATTAGTTAACACAATTCATTGTTGTAAAGTAATAATAATAGTAATTTGTTGACATTAACTTGTGGACTAAAAGTATGGTTAAAGTATGGTATATATACACACACACACACACACACACACACACACACACATATACACACACACACACATACCAGCCGTGGTGGTACATGCCTGTTCTTGGGAGGCTGAGACAGTAGAATTGCAGGTTTGAGGCCAGCCATGGCAACTTAATGAGACCCTGTTTCAAAATGAAAAGGGCTGGGGGTGTAGCTCGGGGGTACAGTGCCCCTGGGTTTCATCCCCAGTATACCCCCTCATATATGTATATATGTGTTTATACTTACTATCTTTGAAATGAAGACATATTGGAGAAATTAATTATTTGGATTTGGTTTGGGATAAAAGTGGATGAGCTTTCTGTTGTTATTTTGCTCTTGGTAGGGAATTAGGCACTATATATATATAATTTTTATTTTACTCATTTCTTCTAGCAGGTAGTTTAAAGCTGGCAGGCATACATATATATGCCATATATATGATATATGATAGATATATTTTGTGGTTCTAGGGCTTGAACCCAGGGGCATTTTACCTCTGAGCTACACCCTCAGTCCTATTTTTTTTTTATTTTGAAACAGGGTCTCACTAAGTTGCAGATGGCCTCAGTAATTTGCCTAGGCTGGCCTTGAACCTGTGATCCTCCTGTCTCATCTTCTCAAGTACTGGGATTACAGGTGTGCGCCACTGTGCCTGGCTAGGGGAGGCGTATTGCTCCTTGTTGTCAATGGTTGAACTTTTTAGAAATTTCCATTGCTTTTCTTATTTTTTTTTTCTCTTCAGATCTTCCTCTTCAGAGTATATAGGGTATTTTATTTTTTAAAAATTGGCTCATTCATGTACTTTCAGGTTTTAGATAAGATCCCTGTACTTTGTAGGGACTATCCAAAAGAAAAATTGTACTTTAATATGGGGACAGGGAGAGGTCAGATACTGAAATTACTTTCCTGATGAATATTCTCCTGTGCATTTGGAATAGTTATAAAATAAGTACTTTGAGCCGGGTGTGGTGGCACATGCTTATAATCCCAGTACTTGGGAGGCTGAGATAGAAGGATCGCAGGATCACAGGTTCGCAGCCAGCCTCAGCTACTTAGTGAGGCCCTCCGCAACTCAGTGAGACCCTGTTTCAAAATAAAGAATAAAAAATAGGGCTGGGGGTATAGCTCAGAGGTAGAATGCCCCAGGATTCAATCCCCAGTACCGCAAAAAAAAGTACTTTGTGTTTGTTTAGTATAGAAATTTAGATGTTCCTAAGGAAAAGGAAAAGATGTCATCAAAAAGAAGAAATATTTTTATTTTGGCTATTTTTTAGTAGCTTTAGGCTACTTCTCTACTAAGATCTGGAAAAGGTTAATTCCAGTTTTTACTGTAGTAGAAAACATGAAAGCATAATTTGTCAGTTTTCATTTCCCACAGAAAACGTAATAGACCATCCTTTGATATATTTTGAGAGAATAACTTTCAAGTGTGCCTTCTAGGTATTTTTTTCATGTTTGAATATTAATATACTGAGTGAATGCTGTAGTGGAAATATGTGTGTTGCTTTAAGGAATCCTAATATTTTTAAAAAGCCAGATTTAGGAAACAGATGGAATAAATTATCACAAAAAAGTTTCTTCACTTTGTAAAATCCTTCCCATTTGAATAGTTCCCACACATCTTTGCCCTTCCATTTTTTTCCCCCATTCGTAGTTTCCTATTCAGTCCCTTATTCAGTGTGTATCTGGGTATTTGCAATAGCTTTAAAGGTTTTCATGCCTCAAGCTTCTTGATCCTTCAAACCTCCCATATACTCTCAAGAGGATAATTTTTGTGAAACAATCCCTTTGCCATCTTTTCCATACTTCACAAATATATGCATGTTATATTCCTGGATAAATGAAGTTTATAATTTTATTCCGTTGAATCTTCTGGTATAAGGATTTCTTGAGAATATTTTATTTCCTAACACATTATCAATTCACCGAGACCTTTATTTAATGTAAGTTTCCTATTGGTGACAAGTCCTTCCAGGGAGGACACATTTTGAGACTGTGTCAATTCGAGGCATTGTATTTTGAGACAGTGTGGCAATTTCAGGCAATTCAGTGTACCCACTCTTGCAGTTTGGATATACATACAATCTGTCCTTGTAGTTATTTTTAAATCTGTTTAATCTGAATCTGAATTCTACACGTTGCTTTCATAGGATGTCTAATCAAGTGTAAAGATATGTAATATATGTAATAATATTTGGAGGTCATCCCTAAAGCAGGATTTTCACTATTATGACTTTTACACTGTGGATATCTTTACCTTTAGTTGGACACATGTTTAGTCACTCAATTCATAATGTCACTCATAAATGTTTTTGGTAGTAAGTATGCTCATAAAACTTAAAATTTCCTTTAGCAATAACATTTTAAAAATTACTTCACTTATTAAATTTAGTATTTATACATTATTTTCAGTGGCTGAAATACAGAACTGCAGGCCAGTTAAAATACAGGCTAGGTACTATTCTAGGTGCTCAGGAAAAGCAGTGAACAAATCCTCTCAGGTGCCACAGGATTTAGGGGTGGGGACACACATATATAACAGTGGATTGTGATAAGTGCTATAAAGAAAAGTAAAGCATGCAGGAAGATAGAGCGAGAAAGGGTGGGTGGTGGGATGTAGGAGTGCTATTCAGATAACATGGTCAAAGAAGGCTTTTGATTAGGTGACATTCATAGAAGGTAGTTTTGCCTTTTAAAGGAGTTTAATAGACATCTTCTGGAGTTTTATTATTAAGAAACTAATATTCTATTTCATAAAATATTTTAGTGCAATTAGCTTCATTAACTTAATCTAAAGGCTTGAAAATGGATTTTCATTAAGAATTGGAAGGGGCTGGGGGCATAGCTCAGTGGTAGAATGTGTGTTTGGCATGTGGGAGGCCCTGGGTTTTGTCCCCAGCACCAAAACAGCAGATAGACAGGCAGACAGACAAGGAATGATATAAATGACATGTATTTCTAGCCTTATGCAAACCTGACAAATGATATTTACAATATTTAGAGAACAGTATTTTTCCTTTCAAAAGTTTATATTCATTTTTTTGTTTTCCTTTCTTTTTTACAATCTCAGCAATTAATATTGGATTTTTACAGTTTTTTTTTTTATTTTTGCCTCAAGCTTCTCTCTTCCATGCCATCCTATATTCTATTAGGAGATTGATCTTTCTAAAACCATCTCTTTGTGGTGGTGTTCCCCTCCTTAAGAACCTCCACTAATGTCCTTGTGCCACTCAAATTGGTACCTTAACGATGTTAACACCTCTTAACTTGGCATTTAAAATTTTCCACAGATAAGTTTTTATTACTTAGATAACTTTACACTGATAAAGAGGGCCCTTCAACTATGTACAGTAGAAAGGGATTCATGTGCTGCTATGTTTTGTGTAAGATTTTAACATTTGTTAAAAAAAGGCAGAATAAAAAATCATTAATCGTGTTAAAAATAGTGAAAATATGAGAGCCATGCTATTTATGTAGTCTAAAGATATTTGTTGATTTCAAAAGAATATATGGTATTCTTATAGTGGAGAACCTAGCAGACACTACGTAACCAAGTGATGAAAGTTAACATTACCAGAAGTGAGACTTTTCTATGTATATATCATGTGCCTAAAAAAATAATGCACTGAGAAAGGCACAAACACCACATCTGTGGAATTCTTGCCAAAATGTATAATCTGTGTTTAAGGAAACATGTGCAAACCACAAAATGAGGGATATTCTATATACTGACCAATGTTCTTCATGAAAGTGAGAGAGAAACTCAGGAAATGTCTATCTTTAAAGAAGACTAAGGCTGGGTATGGTGGTGCACGCCTGTAATCCCAGTACTTGGGAAGCTGAGACAGGAGGATCACAAGTTCTAAGCCAGCAACTTAGGCCCTGTTTAAAAAACAACAACAAAAAAAAAAAAAACAGGGCTGGGGCGTAGTTCAGAGGTAAATTCCCCTGGGTTCCATCTCCAGTAGAACACACACACACACACACACACACACACATGCGTGCGGCAAGACAGGAACAGCTAAAATCAGTGTTTGATCCTGGATTTGACTCTGGTTCAGGAAAGGGAACATTAGTGGGACAGTTGTTGAGATTTGAGTAAGGTCTATAGATTAGTACTTATTTTGTATCAGTTTTAATTGTTTGGTT
This sequence comes from Glis glis, assembly GCA_004027185.1. Taxonomy (NCBI): domain Eukaryota; kingdom Metazoa; phylum Chordata; class Mammalia; order Rodentia; family Gliridae; genus Glis; species Glis glis. The sequence goes on from PVJS01004492.1 coordinate 44,205, forward strand.
TTGATAAGTGGACTATTGTTGAAAAAGATGTTAATGTTTGGGAATGTGAGGTAAAGAAAATTACATTTTTTCAACTTTATAAATAAATCTTAACTTATTTCAAAATTAAAAGTTGAAAATAACCTATCTTTTAATATAGCTATGAATGTGTTAGTAAGTGACTAAACAAAGAAGTCTAGATACTAAAGATATTTATAGACCGACCCTAATTTTGCAAGGTCATCCAGATTTTATTCATGTCCTTCTAATTATTTTCCTTTTTTTCAACAGCATGTCATGATGATGTAGTTAAGATTGTGAATCTAGCGTGCAAATATAACCTTTGTATCATACCAATTGGTGGTAGGTATTGTGATTTTCAAATTTAAATTTGATGTTAACTTGTTTTGTTTAAAATACTGTATTTTGAATATTTATGTCACCTGCAGAAAATAGATGCCAATTTTGATGTGGTTTCCTGTAATTTTGGTATAGTTATTTTCAAAAATTGGTTTACGGTGCTCATTTCTGTTCTAAGGTTCACCTGACTGAAACATGGCATATACTGATTCTATGGCTTTTTCCTGTGTGGATCATAGTGGAAGCTGTGATTTAATGCCTAAATAAGAAAATGCTCCTGCTCTGGTGGTCACTTTCTAACCTGTATGTTTATGGAGAGAATTTTAATTTTCAAAGGCAAAATATAAATATACCCAATATAAACCTATGAGAAACAGTGCAATCTTAGAACATTATGTAGATTGAAAGATCACCAGTAGAGTGATGACCAAAATCAGTAATATCTTTTAACACAGAAAATTAACACTGTTTTACATTTTAAAATGAATTTGATCCCTTTTGCTCTTTCATTGACTACATTGTTTTAATAATTTACATAAGCTAAAGGAAGTTAACCTTCAGTGGCCAAATGGGCATTGATGGAATGGAAATGGGTCTTCAGCCGTTCTAGGAGCTCCAGATTACCTCTTAAGCTAATACTATCTGTTAAATTCAAGCAAAAAAGGCACTACAGTGCCACTTATTATGAAGTATTTTTCTGATTTCAAATGACAGTGACAAGTAAGTAGTGGTTACTGATCACAGGTATCCTGTTTGTAATTGATAATTCATGGGCTTATCTTGGGCAATTAAGCTGATCCTTACAGATCAACACCCCCTGTACTCCATAACTTCCACATATATTCTTCCATGTAAACCATATGCAAGTCTCAGTTAAAACTTTATTCTTATATAGATCCAGTTAAGAACTGAAAATACTATTACTTATTCTCTATTGGTATCAAAACATTTTTCCTTTGACAACAAATGTTACGAGAAAACAGAAGTATATTGTTTAAGTACTTCTATGTATTATTTCTTCTGTATTAAAATCTCTCTCATCAAAGGATTTATAAATTTGTTTTTAAGTACTGTATAATCTGGATATATTAACTTGTTTCTATTCTAATTTATTTAAGCCTTTTTGTATAAGAATATAAGCTATTATTAGTAGTAGTAGTATTTGACTGGGGATTAAACCGAGGAGTGTTCTACCTCTGAGCTATACCCGTAGCCCTTTTTTTTTATTATTATTTTGAAAAAGGGTCTTGCTAAGTTACTGAGGCTGGCCTTGAGCCTGTGATCCTCCTATTTCAGCCTCCCAAGTACTGGGTTTATAGGCATGCACCACTGTGCTTGGCTTTAAGCTATTATTTTAAATGATAAATTAATCTCACAATTAATGTAGAAAGGAGTTAATGGCGTCTCTAGCTGTATAGGAAGAGTCTTTTTTCCTTTAAATTACCTCTTCACAGTAATCAGTAGCTTGGAACTTTTCTTTATGTTTCTGGAGTTGTGCAAATTGCTAGGGGCTTCATTTGAGTATGTCATGTCCAGGGGATGGAGCCATATCCCAATGCTTTCAGTTCCATAGTACTGCTTCATTTTGGCAAGCAGCATAAAATAAAGGTGAGTTTTGATCTAGTGTGTTAGTGTTTGCAAATTGTATTTTGCAAAGTAAAAATAAGTGTCACTTTCCTAACAGGCATATCTATGTACTCTATTAAGAGACTTGTCTTAGAAATATAACTAAAAGCCAGGCGTGGTGGTGCATGCTTGTAATCCCAGTACTTGGGAGGCTGAGACAGGAGGATTGCAGGTTCGCTGCCAGACTCAGCTACTTAGTGAGGCCCTCCACAACTTAGTGAAATCCTGTTTCAAATAAAGAATAAAAAAAATAGGGCTGGGGTGTAGCTCGGAGGTAGAATGCCCCTGGGTTCAATCCCCAGTACTGTTAAAAAAAAAAAAAGAAATGTAGTTAAAAGTAAAATATTTAAACATAAAGTTGTTTCCTGTTTTGGCAGGAGGAACAAGTGTTTCATATGGCCTGATGTGTCCTGCAGATGAGACAAGAACAATAATTTCTTTGGATACTTCACAAATGGTATATAATAATTTAAGATGTATTTGAAGATATTTTCTGTTTAAAACATTGTCCTTCTGGCTCTGCCTCAATTGTCATTAAAAAAAAAAAAACGGCTGAGTGTTGTGGCACATGCCTGTAATACTAGTACTTGGGAGGCTGAGATAGGAGGATTGCAGGTTCAAGGCCTGTCTCAGTAACTTACCCAGACTCTCAGCAATTTAGTGATATCTGTTTTCAAAATAAAAAAAATAAAAAAATAAAAGCAGCTGTTGCTATAGCTTGGAGGTAGAACACCCCTGGGTTCAATCCCCAGTACCAAATTAAATAAGATCTGTGGTCCATTTGTTTTAAATGTATTTTATCACTGTATTTTGGCCTTGTCTTCAGGTATCCAAAAGCTCAGTTTATTTACTTTAAGGTGCATATCTTTTTTTTTTCTTTTGTAGTACTGGGGATTGAACCCAGGGGCATTCTGCCTCTGAACTCCATATACCCCCAGCCCTTTTTATTTTTTTGTTTTTTGAAACAGGGTCTTACTGGGTTGTTGAGAGTATTGCTATGTCGCTTAGGCTGTCCTGGAACCTGAGATCCTCCTGTCTCAGCCTCCCAAATACTGGCTTATAGGCATATACCACCACACGCCACTAAGTTGCATATCTTGATGCTGTGTTATCAAGTAAGCTTGTGAAATTGATAATTTGAGAATCATGAAATTAGAAGATTGACAAATTAGATGACTTGACTTCTGTTATTGAAAATTAGAACAGAAACTGGGCATGGTGGCACAAACCTGTAATCCTAGTATTTGGGAGGCAGAGACAGGAGGAGTGCAGGATCGCTGCCAGCCTCAGCAACTTAGTGAGACTGTTTCAAAACAAAAAATAAAAGAAGGCTGAGGGTGTAGTTCAGAGGTAGAATGCCCCTGAGTTCAATCCCCAGCACCACATAAACACACACACACACACACACAGAGATAATATTAGTTAAGGTTAATTTGAATAACCAAAACATAGCTATCTCCCAAATTTATACTAATGCTGTTGCATTTTTGCTTGAGAATGAATGGAAGAGCTAATTTTAATGATAGGATTTCATTCTGATGTTTGGACTCATTGTGGTATAAGAGTTGGGCATTGTAGTGTTAAGGTTTTAATTTGGTTATGAACTTTATCTTCATATAGTCATTAGTATTCCTCATTATTCCTCTTTATTATAAAACTTTAAAAAAGCTTTTTACCTTAAAATTTTTCAGTCACCAAAATAAAGAGAATCATGTACCTGTTGTGTAGATTAAATGGTTATTAGCATTTTGTCCTACTTGTTTTGTCTTTATTTATTCTCTAGTATTTTTAAAGTTAATTCTGATATTATGCTACTTTTATACCTAAATATTTCTTCCTGTCTCTTTGAAAGGGGTATTTTCTCATATAACTACTCTTTTATCATTCCAAGCAAAGTCAAAAGTAATTCCTATATCATTTAATATAGTACACATTCAATTTTTCAGTGATCTAAAAAATGTCCTTATAGTTTATTTATTCAAATGGGGATTTAGAAAAGTCTCACATTAGTTTTGGTTGTTTCTTTTAAGTCTTACTTTATCTGAAAACCTCTTCTTCCCCCCCATTTTGAATGTTATTGATATTTGAAGAAACTAGATTATTTATAGTATAGAATGACATATATTGAATTTGTCTATTGCTTCTTTTTAGTGTCATTTAACTGTTCCTCTAGGCCCTGTATATAGTCTAGTTTGATTCAGACATAGCTTTTGAAAAATTAAAAAAAAATAATAGCAAGAATACCTTGGAGGTGGTAATGTGCTTTTAAAAAAAAAATTTTTCTTTTCTTTCTTTCTTTCTTTTTTTTTTTATTTGGTAGTGGGGATTGAACCCGGGGCATTCTGCCTCTGAGCTACACCCCAGCTTTTTTTATTTTGAAACAGGGTCTTGCTAAATTGGTGAGAGTCTTGTTAAGTTGCTGAGGCCTGCCTGGAATCTGTGGTCCTCCTGTCTCAGCCTTCAAATACAGGTATTATAGGTGTGCACCACCATGCCCAGCTTATTTTAAATTGATGCGTAATCATACATGTTTATGGGGTTATTGAAACAACAGTGTGATGTTTTGATACATGCATACTTTGCATAATGATTAAATTGGAGCAATTAGCATATCCATGGTTTTGCAGTGTGCTTTTTAAATGTAATATAACATCAGGAGAGGGGATGCATAATAGCTAATTGTCCCACTTGAGTGATTATGTGATTAATCACAAGTTCAGATGGTAACTGCCTGATCTGTACTGTAAAGTTCCCTATCAACTTTTTCCATATCCAGAGTTCAAGAAACTGCAGTTTCCTCAGAAGATAGTTTCGCAATAGCCTATCCTGGAATTCTGACTTTTTTTCTGTATGCAGATTTCCCTCTAGTTCTGTTACCAAATGTGAAAAATAGAAATTATAGTACTTACTACAGCAGGTTATCATGAAGATAAAATAAGTAAAAATCCCGACACTGAGTAGATATTCAAAATTCTGTGGCACAATTTTAATTACCTTGTTTCCAACTAGCTATTTTTCAGGGAAACACTGTACATTCACTGCCTTTAACCTTGAACTGTCTTAAATATTATGATGGATGGGGTACTTTCAGCTGTAATTTGCATTGCAGTCAGTAAGTCATATCTGTACGTGATTTTGCACAGTGTGCTTCTGATGTAATATACAGAAAGTATGGACATTACAGTTGTACTTAAATACCTATGGTAATACTAAGGCCTACTAGTTGTAAAGTTTTTTTTAACTTGAGTTGGGTAGTATATATTAGATTTAGTAAGATAGCCTATACATTTCCTTTAAGGTTTTCTGTGAGTGCCCATAAAGATATCTGGACCCTTGATGGGTACCAGGTATATATTTAGCCAAGTATATAATTGCCTCAAGTATATAATTGCCTCAAGAGCCAGTCTATTGGGTGAGAAGATATATATAAATTACTATAAGGTACCATTAATTAATGAATTCTTTGTCTCTTTACAATTTAATACTTTTTTGTTTGTTTAGCTGCCATAGAACCAAAAGCCTGATTATATCATAGTTATATTGAAATTACTAAGCTGGGCATGGTGGCACACACTTGTAATCCCAGTACTTGAGAGACTGAGATAGGAGGATTGTAGGTTTATGGCCAGCCTCAGCAACTTAACGAGGTCCTCTGCAACCTAGTGAGATCCTGTTTCAAAATAAAAATAAGGCTGGGGGTATAGCTTGGAGGTAGTGTCCCTGGGTTCAATCCCCGGTACCACACACAAAAAAGAAATTACTATTGTCTTAAGATGAGGGTATAATTATGAGTTTTATATAATGTAAAATAAAAAGTACATTCACATACATTTTTTTTTTTTTTGGTGCTGGAGATTGAACCCAGGGGCATTCTGCCTCTGAGCTGCACTGCCAGCCCTGTATTATTTTTTATTTTGAAACAGGGTGTCACTAAGTTGCGGAGGGCCTAAGTTGCTGAGGGTGGCTGTGAACCTGCGATCCTTCTGTCTCAGCCTCCCAAGTATTGGATCACAAGCGTGCACCACTGTGCCCAGCTTACATTTTATTTAATTTTTATCATCACCCTATGAATTAAGAAGTGCAGTTATTTGTATGCATTCAAATTTGGAATTTAATCAGACACTAATATTTTTGTATTGTCTGTTGTGTTCTTTTATTATTATTATTATTATTATTATTATTATTACTTTTTTTTTGCAGAACTGGGGGTGGAACTCAGGGGCATTCTACCTCTGAGCTACACCCCCAGCCCTATTTTATTTTATTCTTTATTTTGAAACAGGGCCTCACTATGTTGCGGAGGACCTCACTAAATAGCTGAGGCTGGCTGTGAACCTGCAATCCTCCTATCTCAGCCTCCCAAGTACTGGGATTACAAGCGTGCAACACCACGCCTGACTCTTTTTATTAATTTACATTCGTTATTGTTATGAAATTGAACATTTCAAAATACAAAAAAAGCTTCTTTGGGTTCCAAAGATTTTATGTTACCTGATTGCTCACCCAAATAGAAACGAAGTCTGCTTTTAATGGTAGAAAATATTTTATGAAGATTTATATATCTGTGTATATGTGTGTGTGTGTGTGTGTGTGTATCAAAATTAGATCAAATAAGAATGTTAAAAGTATTTTTTATTGGCTGTCATACATTTGATAAGCTGAGCCAGAAAATATTTAGTTCCTCCTCTTGAGCATGAAGCAGGGATGTGCTTGTTTTCTTCATGGGGTTTTTGATCCTATTTCAGATTGAAAGAAAGCAGAGATGCCATTTACTATATTCAGTTTCTTAGCAGGTGTTTTTTTCTATCCTGTTTTCTGATTCTTATATTAGATATGATTGCTATGTTAACTATAGTGTAGATAGTATCTGCAGAGTGCCAGGCCCCATATATGGTAAGTTTAAAAATGTATAGTATCTCATTTATTCCTTATAGCAACTGTCTATATTAATGAGTATGTATTATTACTGTCTACATATTACAAATGAGGAAACCCTAAGCCTCGACAGTTATTTGCCTAAACTAAGAGTTAGAATGTAATTCAAATTAATATCTGCATAAAGGCAGGGTGTATATTTGAAACCAACCCCTCTATGTGATATACTGCCTTTGTTACTATGTCATGTTACATAGTAAGGGATAAGTGGGACTCATTTCCCATGTGGGTGGTGGTTGGGGAACCCTAGTTTCTTTTGTCACTTGTTGCTTTGAAATAGGAAGTTATGTATTTCATGAGAAAATACTGGTAGTTCATGGAGATGAGATTTCTTTCTTCCTTTGCATCAGAATCGAATTCTCTGGGTTGATGAAAACAATTTTACAGCTCACGTAGAAGCTGGCATAACAGGACAAGATTTGGAAAGACAGGTATGTTGTCTCTCTCTTCTTTTTTATTGGTGCATTGTAATCATACATCATGATGAAGTTCAGAGTGGTAGAGGCATATATGCACACAGTACTTGATGAACCCTCCCCCAGCTCCCACGCCACTCCCTTATCATCTGCGTGCACGACATTGTGATTGGCATTGATAAATGTGTGTATGTACATCATGTCTGTTGAAGTGTTTCTCTCATTGAGTCTCCTCCCCCCACCTTCTTCCCTCCCTTAGGTCCCCTCCATAACTCCACTAGGGTTATGTTGTTTTTATTAAGGTTTTCAAAACTGCTGTGTCCTCTGTCTGAAAGAAGAACCTTTCTTGATACGTTCATTCACTTAATGAATTTGCTCAGTTTCTAATGTGGGTCAGTCATTGAGCTAGATGCTGAGAACACAGTGGTGAATAAGACATCATCCACAACCCTTTAGTGGTTTATATTAGGTCAGAAAGTTAGGTAAATGGTCATTTAATGAATTAGAGTGTGACTTGCCATGTGGAGATTAAATTGAGGGTGTATGGGTCAACAAATGGGGCCAGGTGGGAAGGATTTGGACAAAGAAGAATATGGCATTTAAAATGGGACTTCAGGATGAGTAAGAGTTAGCAGAAAGGGAGGTGAGTGGGGGGAACAATTCAGTCAGAAGAAAGTGCATGTGCAGAAGCTGTAGGGTTAGTTGTTGCTTTTGGGGGACTGCAGATAGCTGAGTATGGCTAGAGTGTAATATATATATAAGAACACCCATTTTTGGTGTTTGTATATTGGGTGGGAGTGGAACAGGATGAAGCCAGAAAAACATGAAGAGGTCAGATCATAAAGGGCCTTTTTAAAGCCCCTTTTAGAAGTTTGAACTTTACCTTTGTACTTAGATAGGATGAAGGATGGATGAGTCATGTAAGAAACTGCTGTAATAATTTAGGCAAGAGTTGATAGTGACGTGATATAAAAATAGTACAAATGGAGCAAAATGGGACACATTGGAAATAGAATTTTCAGATCTTGCTGATAAATTACATCAACTGTGTAGATATTGGTATTTATTCATTGAACTTTTCAATGCATAATTTCATTGGAAACTGCTCATCTCATGAATAGTGAAACTCTTAGAGTCCCTATAGCACATTCTGGGGATCCTAATGAATTTTTGTCAACTAATTGTTAAAATGAATTGGTTCATTCAACTTCCTTACATATGGCCATGATAGTTTTAACTTAGCATTATAAATGAAAATTAGAAAGTCCAGATTGTTGGTGATATACTCTGTCCAACTTGGGTTATAGAGCTATCTTCCCTCTGAACCTTTAATAAGATATGGAGAAAAATGTGACATGATTATTGATCTTATTTTTATTGTATTTTACCTTCTTTCTTGAAATGTTGATCGAAGTTGGTTAGCTTATAATCAATTATGCTCGAAAGGGTTTTAAAAAATTATTAAGTTATTATTTTTTGTTTTAATGCAACAAGATGTGGAGAACTAGAGTAAATTGAACATATTTGTTGAGATGTTAAAGATCTTCAAATTAGACAAGGTTTTATGTAAGTGAAGATAAGGAGACTTGTTAATTATTATAGTTTATAATGAACTTCAGTGGGCAGAATAGTAGTATTTAATTAAAAACCTCTAAAAAGTCTGTATTAGTCTTCTGTTATGCCTGAATGAGGCATTATCAATACAGCATTTTTTTTAAATAACAAAGAGTGGCCTTTTATGTCTCCAACTTTTTATCCTTTATTTTAGTGTTCAAGTTTTCTTTTCTTTATTTTGCAGTACTGGGGATTGAAGCCAGGGGCTTTCTACCTCCAGGGGCTGGAGGTAGAAAGTTACCAAGTTACACCCCCAAGTTACATCCCCAGCCCCATTTTTTATTCTTTATTTTTGAAACAGGGTCTCACTAAGTTGTGGAGGGCCTAAGTAGTTGACACTGGCCACGAACCTGCGATCCTCCTGTCTCAGCCTGCCAAGTACTGGGGTTACAAGCATGTGCCACCGCACCTGGCTCTTTTTTTTTTTTTTTAATAGGTTACAGTTAAAATTAAAGGAACACATTTCCTTGAAATTTAATTGACGTTTCTGTAGACTAGGAACTTCTGATATTTTACATATTAGTTCATTTCCCTTACTGCCAATATAGAACTTTCTTCTTAGCCTGCAGTAGGCTAAAAAATTTCGGTGGCTGTTTTAAGTTCTTCTGGTACTGGGAAGGAAAGACTTCAGAACTCATCCTGCTACTTCAGTAAAGATCAGGTGGCAGTTTGGTGAGGGAAAAACAGGTTTTATGTAAAGCCAGCTTTGAGGAAGATAGAGGAGACCTTTCTATCCCAAATCTCCATCTTCAGGGAGCTACAGGGTTATCAGGGGAAGCTTTTTTGAGAGGGGAAAAGGGTGTGACAAAAGGTAGGAATTTCACAGGATTCTTCCTTTCCAAAACTTTTATTGTCTCTGAGTCTCCATTCCCTCCTTATCATATCAAAGGATTCCTCAACCTCCTGGGACCAGCATCTGCATTTTCTTTTTTGATGAACAGGTTACCTTTTGAACTGAGGCCTGGTGAGGTATCTCAGAAGGCTTTCATTAGATCTATAATACCATGAGAAAGGAATGTTGTTCTGAGCAGACTTAGATTGTAGAAACCCAAACACGGTTTTATTCTTTGGAGAACGTTTATTGCAATTGTGGCCAAGGCAGGTTCTTTATTTGTTAACACTCCACACAAATATAACACTTCACACAACTTATTAGAGCAGAGACAGAGAGACAGAGAAGATAGGGATTAATACAATCTAGAGAACAGGTTGGGTAGTTGGTTTACTGTGGGTGCAGTTGGCTGTGTTGGGTTCTTGGTCTGGGTCACTTGCGAATCCAGTCTGAGTCTTCATGCTGACCTTAACTGGTGAGAGTTTGCGGCACTGAGAGAATTGGTGGGTGGTCTTGACCAGGACTGAAGGTGAGGAATTGGCCTAGACATCTACCAGCCAATCTGGCTGAGTCCGCGTTTAACCTCATTATTGGTGGTCAGAATGACAAGGTTCCATGGTGGATGAAGCTGCAGGTGTTCCGTCTGAGGTGCCATGGTTATTCCAGTATTTCGGAGGCTGAGACAGGAGGATCACAGGTTTGAAGACAACCTCAGCAATGTAGCGAGACTCTCAGCAACCTAGTGAGATCCTGCTTCAAAACAAAAAAATAAGACAGGGCTGAGGGTGTAGCTTGGAGGTAGAATGCCCCTGGGTTCAATCCCCAGTACTGCTCCCCATCTGCTGTGTGCACACACAGGCACACACAGCTGCAATGAATATTAATACGCAAGTCCTTTCATGGATATATGCCTTCATTTCTCTTGGGTAAATATCTAGAAATGTAATGGACAGATCAAAATAGTAGGTGGTTTTTGAAAATCTACCAGACTTTTCCCCAGATAGTATCATTTAATGTTGCAGCTACTACTGTGTAAAAGTTACAGCTTCTTCATATCCTTACTGGCACTTGTTATTAGTCCTTTACAGTTTAGTGATTGTAGCAGATGCATATTAGTATCTTATTATAGTTTTGATTTGCATTTCTCTAATGACTGATGATGTTGAATATCTTTTCATGTGCTTATTTGCCATCCATCTTCAGTGGTGAAGTGTTTGTTGAAATTGTTTGCCTGCTTTTTAATTTGGGTTGTTTTCTTACTGAGTTTTGAGAGTTTTTGTTAAGATTCTAGGTATAAGTCCTTTTTCAGAGATGCTTTGCAAATATTTTCTCCCAGTCTGTGGCATATCTTTTTGTTTTCTTCTTGTGGTGTCTTTTGAAGAGCAAATGTTTTTCATTTTGATGAAGTGTATTAATTTTTTATTTATGCATCATGCTTCTGCCATTTTATCTTAACCCAAGGTTGCAGAATATTTCTTCCATTTAAGCATAATTTTTGGTTTTGTATGTATGTATGTATGTATGTATATATGTATGTATGTTTGTATGTATTTTTTGTGGTACTAGAGGCCGAATAGGGGCATTCTGCCCAAGCTATAACCCCACCCCTCTTATTTTTTTTTTTTTGAAACAGGGTCTCACTAAGTTGCTTGAGGGTGGCTGTGAACCTGCGATCCTCCTGTAGTAGAATTACTGGTGTGGGCAAACATTCCTGGCTTAATTTTTTTTTTTTTTTTGCGGTACTGAGGAGTGAACCCAGGGCCATTCTACCTCTGGGCTATACCCCCAGCCCTATTTTTTATTCTTTATTTTGAAACAGGGTCTTGCTAAGTTGCGGAGGGCCTTAATAAGTAGCTGAGGCTGGCTGCGAACCCGGATCCTCCGGTCTCAGCCTCCCAAGTACTGGGATTACAAGCATGCACCACCATGCCCGGCTAATTTTTGGTTTTATATTGATAGATTTTGAAGATTTCTGAGTTAATGTATATATATATATAGTATGAAGAATTGATTGAAGTTAATTTCATTTTGCATGTGGATATCCAGTTCCAGCACTATTTGTTAAAAAAGATATCATTTCTTCACTGTATGACTTTGCACCTTCATTAAAAAAACACCTACTTTTATCCATATGAATGTGTACACACACACACACACACACACACACACACACACACCCTATATCTGGACTCTGTTCTCTTCCATTATTCAATGTGTATATCTTTCCTTTTTTTTTTTTTTGTACTAGGTATTGAACCCAGGGCTATTTTACCTCTGAGCTACACCCTATTTTGTTTTTAATTTTGAAACAGGGTCTTGCTAAGTTGCAGAGAACCTCGCTGAATTTCTGATGCTGTCTTTGAAGCTGCAATCCTTCTGTCTTAGCCTTCCAAGTACTGGGATTACAGGCATGCATCACCATGGCGGGCCCCTGTATGTATATCTTTATTCCAGGACTATACTGTTTGGTTTACTGTAGCTTTATTATAAGTTTTTTTTTGTGTGGTATTGGGGATTGAACCCGGGGGCATTCTACCTCTTGAGGTACACCCCAGCCCTATTTTATTTTTTATTTTGAAATAAGGTCTCACTAAGTTGTGGAGGTGATAAATCTTTTTCAGAGTTATTTTTGGCTAGTCTGGGTTTTTTTGTATTTCTGTATGAAATTTATTTATTTATTTATTTTATTTATTTATTTTTTTGCAGTACCGGGGATTGAACGCAGGAGCAGTCTACCTCCGCGCTACGCCCCCGGCCCTATTTTTTATACTTTATTTTGAAACCGGGTCTCACGAAGCTGCGGAGGGCCTCACTAAGGAGAGAGAGAGAGAGATAGAGAGAGAGACAGAGAGAGAGAGAGAGAGAGACAGGGAGAGAGAGAGCGAGAGAGCTGAGAGCTGAGGCTGGCCGCGAACCTGGATCCTCCGGTCTCCGCCTCCCAAAGTACTGGGATTACAAGCGTGCGCCACCACGCCCGGCTTCCATATGAAATTTATAATAACCTTGTAAATGTCTATCTTTTTTTGCAAAAAAGCTCATTGAGATTTTGATTGGGTTTGCATTCACTCAATATGTCAGCTTAATGAGAACTAACATTAACAATATTGATTCTTCTGATCTGATCAATGAACATGGTATATCTTTAGTCTTTTATAGGTTTGCAGTTTCTTTCAGTAGTGTCTTGTAGTTTTCTGTGTGTAGGCCTTTCATATTTTTTAAAATCAGATTTGTCTCTAAATATTATATATTATTTGGTGCTATTTTAAATGTTATTATTTTTCTTCTGTGGTACTGAGGATGGAACCCAGAGGCATTCTACCTCCGAGCTATGCCCCCAGCCCTATTTTATTTTTTTATTTTGAAACAGGATCTTATTAAGTTGCTGACGGCCTCACTAAGTTGCGGAGGCTGTCTTCGAATCTGTGATCCTCCTGTTTCAGTGTCCCAAGTACTGAGATTACAGGCGTATGCCACCACACCCGACTGTAAATGGTATTTTTAAGTTTCTGATTGTTCTTTATTAGTGTATAGAAATACAATAAATTTTTATATATTGTTGTGTTATTAAAAAACCTTGTTAAATTTACTAATTAGATCTAAAAGTGGTTTTTTTGGCCAGGCGTGGTGGCACATGCTTGTAATCCCAGTACTTGGGAGGCTGAGACCAGAGGATCCGGGTTCGTGGCCAGCCTCAGCTACTTAGTGAGGCCCTCTGCAACTTACTGAGACCCTGTTTCAAAATAAAGAATAAAAAAAAAATAGGGCTGGGGTGTAGCCTGGAGGTAGAATGCCCTGGGTTCAATCCCCAGTTCCACAAAAAAAAGTGTGTTTTTTTTTAAGATTTGGTTGGATTTTCTGGATAGATGATCATGTTGTTTGTGCATCAAGATGACTTTATCTCTTTCTTTCTAATCTGGATGCTTTTTATCTCTTTTCCTCACCAGATAGTGCAGGCCAGAATCTCTAATACAATGTTGATAGGAAGTAAGAGTGGACATCCGTGTCTTGTTCCTGATTTAGGAGAAATGTATTCAGATCTTTACCATTGAGTATATGTTAAGTATAGGTGTTTTTTTTTTGTAGATGCCTTTTTATCAAGTTGAGAAAGTCCCTTTCTATCTTAGTTTGTAGAAAGTTCTAACTAGGAACAGATGTTGGATTTGTTACCTGCCTTTTTGTGTCTTATGACAGAAGTTCAAGTAATTTATTTGGAATTATTCTTATTTTCTAATAAAGGTTTTCAGTGTTATAAATTTCCCCTAACTACTGTTTTATGAGTATTCCTAAAATTTTGCTATGATGTCCCTCCCCTAAATTTTTCATTCATTTCAAAATATTCCCTCCCTCCTTCCCTCCCTCCCTTCCTTCCTTCCTTCCTTCCTTCCTTTGTGCTGGGGATTGAAATCAGGGATTTCTACCTCTGAGCTACACACCTAGCCCTTTTTCATTTTTTATTTGGAAACAGGGTCTTGCTTAGTTGCTAAGAGCTTCACTATATTGCTGAGGCTGGCTTTGAACCTGCAATCCTCCTGTTTTAGCCTTCCAAATACTGGGATTACAGGCGTGCAACACCATGCCCTCCTCAAAATATTTTCTGTAGCCAGTTGTGGTAGCACTCACCTGTAATCCCAGTACTCGGGAGGCTGAAATAGAAAGATTGCAGGTTCACAGCCAGCCTCAGCAACTTAGTGAGATTCTGTTTCAAAATAAAGAACAAAATAGGGCCAGGGTGTAGCTCAGAGGTAGAAAGCTCCTGGATTCATTCCCCAGTACCAAAAAACTTTTTTTTCTACTTTTGATTTTTGCTTTGGTCCATGGGTTACTTATGCCATTTAGTTTTCAATTATTTAGAGATATTTTTCCAGACATCTTTCTGTTACTGATTTCTGTTTTACTACCATTTTGTTAAAAAAATACTTTATACAACTTGGATCCTTTCACATTTATTGTTTCTTATTTTATGGCCCATGATATGGCCTATTTTGTAAATAAATGTTTCATATGCACTTGCAAAGAATATGTCATTCGCTGTTTGGTGGAGTAGTCTATAAATATCTATTAGGTCAAATTGATTTATAGTGTTGTTCAGGATGTCTATATTTTTTTTCTTATATTCTGTCTAAACTTGTTCGATCAATTATTGAGAGGGGGCATTAAAACTTCCAACTATATTTATAGATCTGTCTACTTACAGTTTTATCAGTTTTTGTTCTACATATTTTAAAACTTATTATTGGGGAATACATGTTCAAGATTGTTATGTTTTCTTGACTGCTTGCCCCTTTTGTCATTATGAAATGACCTCTTTTATTCCTGGTAACATTCTTTTCTCTGAAATGGACTTTGGTGTTAAAATAGCTGCTGTAGTTTAGTGTTTTTTTTTTTTTGTTTGTTTGTTTTTGGTTATTGTTAGCATGGTATATCTTTTCCCTTTTTCTGTTCTTTTATATTTAGCTAGTTTGTATCTTCTTGTTTAAAATGCCTCTCTCATTGGTAGCATATAACTGGGTCTTTCCTTTTTATCTAACCTGACAATTGCTACCTTTTAATTGGGGTGTTTAGACTATTTACCTTCAATGCAATTTATTGACATTTTCAGTTTAAGTCTGTCATCTTGCTATAGGTTTAGCATCCCTAATCTGAAATTTGAAATGCTCCAAAATCTGAGACTTTTTGAGTGTCAACATGATGCCAGAAGTGGGAAATTTCACTCTTGACCTCACATGATGGTTTGCAGTCAAAATGCAGGTGCCCTAAAAAATACTGTGTAAAATTACCTTCTGGCTATATGTTTAAGATATATATGAAGCATAAATGAATTTTATGTTTATGTTTTATTTGTATCCCCAAGATATCTCATTAATTATACACAAAAATTTAAAAACTGAAAAAATCTGAAATCCAAAATGCTTCTGTTCCTAGGCATTTCAGATAAGGGATCTTCAACTTGTATTCATTTTTTATGTTCTCCACTGGTAATTCATTCTTCTTTTCCTGCCTTATTTTAAATGGATTTTTTTAGTAGATAACTTTTATTCCTTTATTTATTAGTTATAGCTTTTTCTTTTGTTATTTTAGGGATTGCATAGTATACATCTTTAACTTAAAACAGTTTTACTAAGTAATAGCCTCAAGGGGTAAGAGTAGTAATGCTGGCAATTTGGGTATGCCAAAGAGAAGTTGTAAAATACTGTATAGAGTCTGATACTATTCACAGTTCTAGACACCCACTCAGGTCTTGAACATATCTGCTGTACAGCCTCCATGGCTTAGGATTTTTGTTTTGGTTATATATCTGAAGCTCAGCACAAAGTTAGTAAATATATGTTGTTTGGGTACTGAATGGAGACACAGAAATGAATGAGGTTAAGTTCCTATTCCCATAGAGCTTTATGGCACATGGTATGTGATTCATGGACATGGTTGTTACTGTTATCTAATCTAGCATGGAACAGAGAAGTTATTTTATTTCAAAAGAATATTTAGTTAAGTTTATGAGTAAATCTGCTTTAGTAGATTTTTCTTAGCTAATGGCATTAACAGAGACAGACTTTTAAAGAAGGAAAAGGTTGAATGTATATGGTAATAGATACCATTTATTAAGCACTTACCGTGTGCCAATAATAGTTTCTTATTAAATTAGCATGTTGTAGTTTGCAGATTTTCTAGCTAGGATAAATGACAAATTTTAAATTCTGGTTTTTAACCATTATATACCTTACTTACCAAGTAGGAAGTTAGTGAGATTATTAACAAGGAAGTGGATGTACTAGATAAAGCTTGCTCAGCATAGGGGGTATTATTTTTATTTTTGAAATTCTTATCTTCATTGCTTTACACAATTCCTGGCATCTTGTAGCTACTTGTAATTGGGGAAAGTAATGAAGTAGCTTAGCTGATTAAGATGCAATTTAATATCCAATTTTAATATTGGATATACTGGTAGAAATAGTTTTAAGTGTATATAAATTCTGTGTAGGTAATGTGGAGGTTTGTTTTTGTTATAAGAGCATGTAAAACTATTTCTTTAGTGCCTAGCACATCCTAAGGCTCTATGAATGTATTTTTTCCTCCTAATTTCATAAAATTGAGTAAAAAATAATCTTTTGAGAGAAACTAATGCCAATAGAGATTGTTTGAGGATGGAGTTAGGGAAGAAATATAACAGTTGGAAAATCTTCATTTTAACCTGTTCAGGCATGTATCTGTCTATTTGTGGGTGATTATTAGCATCTTTAAATTTCTTTTTTTGGTAGTGGTAATTGAATCTAGGAGCATTCTACCTTTGAGCTACATCTCCAGCCCTGCCCTTCTTTCCCCCTTTAAAATTTTTATTTTGAGACAGGGTATCACTAAGTTGCCCAGGCTGGCCTTGAACTTGATTCTCCTGCCTCATCCTTCTGAGTAGCTGGGATTATGGGTGTGTGCCATTGTGGCTGTCATCAATCTCTTAATATTAAGTAAATATATTGGATATTTAGTGAAAAAAATCTTATGTAGCAGTTGATGTCTTTTCAAATCTTATTTTCCTAGCAGCAAAATTAGAAAAGATAAGTGATTTGCACTGGTGTGTAAAACCTAACAAATTATATTTAACCTAATAGGGTTTCAAATTTGGGATTACAACTTTCATATCTTACTTAAATACACAGATACAAACATAATGACATATTCTATGTCTCTGCATGGCTTACTTGAAAAACAGAAGCAGTTGCTTAACTGGATGACTATCAAAATGGTCAACACAGATTGATGGGCTTGAGTGCAGTAGACAGTGGGTATGCAGATGGTGGTGTCTGTACCATTTGACAGGAGATGGCAGAGTCTTTAAAATGACTTCAGTGGAATGGCTTTAGTGTTGTTACAGTAAAGGGCATCCATTCAACCTCAGGTGCTATACAGATGGCAAAGCCAGGCTAATATAGAAAAATGAGAAACAAGTGACTATTTAATGTACAGGAATGCATGATCCGCATCACAAATAAATGATGGCATTACATGCAGGAAACCTAGCCATCTGGCTGTACATTAAAACACATGACTCCTTGAGAGAATTAAGTACAGGCAATTTGCTCAGATTTTCTGCAAGCTTGCTGCATATCATATTAGGGCAGGGAGAACAAGAAATTAGTACTTTATTTGAAGTGTTTAGATGAAGTTGGCAGTTATTTATGTATAATCTCTTCTCCACAAATATTTAAATTGTCTGGTCTTGGGGATAAAAGTTAGAAAGGATGGCTGGTTTTAAAAAGGATGTAAGAAGTAAGATTGTCTGTTGAACCTGTGGAAAATACAACTATTTTTGGCCCACACTTTTCATTTTTATAAAATTTTCCACTAGACAAAATCTGAAAGAAGTTTCCTGAGGATTAGTATAATAAAAAGATTTCTTTTTCTATAGTGGTTTTTAATGAATCAAAATACCAGTCACATATGGAAATTTTGATGTGGGAGGAATTGAATGCTGTATGGAATGGGACCATTTTCACTAGTAAAATATTATATATTTTTTTCAGCTTAAAGAAAGTGGTTATTGTACAGGTCATGAGCCAGATTCCCTGGAATTCAGCACTGTGGGAGGATGGATATCTACTCGGGCATCAGGCATGAAGAAGAATATCTATGGCAATATTGAAGACCTGGTGAATTTTTTTCTAATTATATAATAATTGATTGGTATATGGGGATTATTATAAAGAGGTTAAAAACCTTTAAAAATTAAGTGTTGGATGTTAGATCTCCCAATAATATACCCCTTTTCATTATAGTATGTTGAATATGTATAGCAGAAGTAATTAAAAGACACAATTGTGGTCATGACTTAAGGATGCCCCTTTTCAAGTGAGTAATATTCAGGCTTTGTAGATGTTTTACAGTATCATACTTACCAAATATACAAATATTATTTTACGCCGGGTGTGGTGGCGCACGCTTGTAATCCCAGTACTTGGGAGGCTGAGACCGGAGGATCTGGGTTCACAGCCAGCCTCAGCTACTTAGTGAAACCCTCCGCAACTTAGTGAGATCCTGTTTCAAAATAAAGAATAAAAAAAAATAGGGCTGGTGTGCAGCTTGGAGGTAGAATGCCCCTGGGTTCAATCCCCAGTACTGAAAAGAAATATATATATATTATTTTATAAGCCTTATGAAAACTTGGTCTTCCAGTTTACCAAGATTTTAGTCCATTTTTTAGGTGATCTCAACATTGCTTTTATATTGCTTTAGCCGATTTTACATTTATTTTTCTGAAAAAAATTTCTATGTAGAATTAAAGAGCCTGATTGAAATTGTTCTTTGAAGTAGTGATATAACCTGTAATGTTTAATGTGTATACTATTCTGTTTTAACTTACCTGGTGCCGGTTTTCTGGGAATTAGTGTCATAATAGTGTAACTATGAATATCCTAGTTAAGTATTAAGTATAATTTGTTCCACTTTTATCTTTTCCAGTTATTAGTTGTATGACCTTATGCAAACTGATTTACCTTTCTGAACTTCAGTTTCCTTTTCTGTAAAATAGAATAATAATATTTGCTGTGTAGACTTATTGTAAGGAGTAAAAGGCATGAAGTGAAAACTCACTAGTCTCTGGTACATAGTAGGTGCTTCATAAATGTTAGTTTGCTTATGTTCAATATTTTCAAAATAGTTTTAAAAATCTTTAATTTATGAAACCATTAAAGTGAGTTTCCTAATTTCTGAACCCTCTTAGCCTTTGTTTTTTAAATCTAAAGTTTCAGCATTTTCATTAATATCAAATATTTAGTGAAATATATTGGTTCTTTCTAGTTAACATCCAATAATTTAAGATGTTTGTCTATATTGTGAATTCTTTAAAAATGTCTACATTATCCTGTTGCCTTTCTTTTTCCTTTTATTCATTCATTCATTTATTCATTCATTCGTTCATTCTTTTTTTTGTGGCTAGGGATTGAACTCAAGGCCTTATAACATGCTAGGCAAACGCTCTGCTTCCGAGCCACACCCCCACCAGTTTTTTATATTCTTTTATTGAGGATATTTAAAAAATTACATTTTTTATTTTTGCAATTAAAATAACCTAAATTTAGTTGCAGGGGAGAAAATTTGATCTTTTTTGCTATTGGATTGCTAAGAAATTTATAAGAGTAAGGCCAAATACTTGATAGAATATACATTTAGTACGGCTAAGGCATGTAATTTACTGCAATCATTTTTTTGGAGTTTTTTGGGGGGTACTGGAAATTGAACCCAGGGGCATTCTACCCCTGAGCTATACCCCAGTCCTATTCTATTTTTTTAAATTTTGAAATAGGGTCTCACTAAGTTGCTGAGGGTCTCCTTAAGTTGCTGAGGCTGGCTTCAAACCTGTGATCTTCCTGTCTCAGCCTCCCAAGTGCTGGTATTACAGATGTGCACCACGACTTCTGGCTTTGGAGATGTTTAAGGGCCACAGATTATAAGTGTCCATTCTGGTGTATTTATTTTCACTAGTAATAGTATACTTAGCATATTTTATTTTTTTTGCGGTACGGGGATTGAACCCAGGGGCGTTCTACCTCCACGCTACACCCCTGGCCCTATTTTTTATGCTTTATTTTGAAACCGGGTCTCACGAAGTTGCGGAGGGCCTCACTAAGTAGCTGAGGCTGGCCCCGAACCTGGATCCTCCGGTCTCGGCCTCCCAAGTACTGGGATTACAAGCGTGTGCCACCACACCCGGCCATATTTTATTTTTAAATTAAATTTCTTTGCAACATATTGTGTCCTCTGAAACTGTCTTACTTTATATTGCTTTTACGAAAACTTCTACTAGAATTGATATTTTAATCTTTGTGGCTGCAGGGGAACGCATGAAAAGTAGTAAAATTTTTGAAAGTATTTATATTTCTTTAATCAATAGTAGAGCATAATTAAACTATAATAAGTAATAATGCTAACTTTATTTAACTGTTTAGAAAAAGTTGGAAATAGTTTTTGATCTAAATTTGTAATGTAATCTGAAGATTCAGAAGTGTTTAATACTTTCTGTGTATAATGGAATAACCTTTATTTTTTTTACCTTAGTTTTTTTTTGTGTGTGGTACGGGGGATTGAACCCAGGGGCGTTTTACCTCCGAGCTACACCCCTGGCCCTATTTTTTTTACTTTATTTTGAAACCAGGTCTCACTAAGTAGCTGAGGCTGGCCGCGAACCCGGATCCTCCGGTTTCCGCCTCCCAAGTACTGGGATTACAAGCCTGCGCCACCATGCCCGGCTTCACCTTAAAGTTTTGATCCCCATTTCTTTTCAAGGACATTTTAAGGAATTTCAGTTACAACCCAACTCAAGTATCTGTTAGTCTAGTGAATAGCTCTTCATTGAAGGATTTTCTGAAAGTGTCTTGTTACACTCTCTAATGCTGGTGCTATCCAGTTGAAGCTCATGGCCATTAGCAGTAATTCACTGCCACTATAAAAAGTGCCTGTTTTGGTTATGAAGCACTGTTAGATGGAAAAAAGTTGAAATGTATAGTAATAAAATTAAACTAAATATTCTGAATCTTCACAAAAGAAATAAAGTATGATATAGTATTTAATTTAAAAAAATTTTCTCAAGAAAATACTTTTAAAATCATAATTGATATGGACAATTTAAGCATTAGAAAGCAATTTGTTTTTTTTTAAATATTATGTACACATTACAGAAGTCTAGAAATCACATGCTATGTATTTTAAATACATATAATTATTACTTTTTTTTTTTGCGGTACCGGGGATTGAACGCAGGGGCGTTCTACCTCCGCACTACGCCCCCGGCCCTATTTTTTATACTTTATTTTGAAACCGGGTCTCACGAAGTTGCGGAGGGCCTCACTAAGGAGAGAGAGAGAGAGAGAGCGAGAGAGAGCGAGCTGAGGCTGGCCGCGAACCCGGATTCTCTGGTCTCCGCCTCCCAAAGTACTGGGATTACAAGCGTGCGCCACCACCTCCGGCCCATATAATTATTTCTAACAATTTTAACACTTTGTATTTATCCTCCCAGATTTTTTTCTTTCTTTTTTTTGGTGGTAATGGGGATTGAACCCAGGAGCATTCTGCCACTGAGCTACAACCTCAACCCTTTTTATTTTTTATTTTTGATACAGAGTCTTGTTGAGTTACCACACACTGGCCTAGAATCTGCAATCCCCCTGTTTTAGCCTCCTAAATCTTGGGATTACAGGCACAGTTATAGGTGCTACCACACCTGGCTCCTCCCATATTCTTTTCTAGGCATACCAGAAACACACGGGTATATCTAAGTTTTAGTATGAGAAGAAAATCATATTGTGTTTACTTTTTTCTTTAACTTTTGTTAACGTATTAGCATGAATGTAGGCTTGCACCATTTTTTTGAAGAGCTCATATAATTTTTATTGATAATTCATGATTTTTAAACAGTCTCTATAATGAACATTTAAATTCTTGATTTCAAAATTATAGAAAACAAAGAAAGAAATATCCTCTTTTGTAATTTCTTCGGCATATGTCTTTGATTGTTTTCTGTGGGTAAGCTCCTAGAGGTTGAATTGTTGGATCAAGAAATTTATACATTTTGAAATCTTTGGATTCTTACAGCTAAATAGCCCTATGAAACTTTTGTACTGATTGATATTTCCACCAGCCTATGAGAATCTTTGTAGTTTACTGGACATTTTACATTATGTAAATTTTTATAATGTTCTCATTGGCAATTTTTATTTCTTATTTTGTGAATGATGTCCTCTGCTCATTTCCTTTAATAATAAATAGATTATTATTTATCTGTCAAAAATTAATTCTAAAAATGTGTTGGATTTTTACCTATCAGTTTCTTTTTTGTGTGTGTGTATGGGGGGGCATTGGGGTTGAAACCCAGGGGCATTCTATCTCTGAGCTACACCCCCAGACCTGTTTTATTCTTTCATTTTGAAACAGGATCTCATTAAGTTGTTGAGGCTGTTCTTGTACCTGAGATCCTCCTGTCTCAGCCTCCCAAGAACTAGGACTACACGCATGCTCCACCATGCCTATTGGTTTCTGATTTAGATACCAGAAACAGTTTATTAGAATGGTCTCCTCCCCAATATACCTACTTTTTCACCTGTGCAGTGTATTACACATATCTCTTGCTCTCTATTTGACGTAGTCACTGCTTGAGCCTCTTCAGCCCATTGTCTTGCTTTTTTTTTTGTGTGTGTGTGGTGCTGGTAATCTAACACAAAGCCTTGTATATGCTAGGCAAGTCCTCTTCCGCTTAGCATACCCCCAGCCCCATCCTGATTTTGACAAGATTCAAAATTCATTTTTTTTCAGTCTTTTAAATGGGGTTGAAGATAGGGATATGGCAAGAATAAATATTTTCTTAGAATTCTAAGAATCTAGCACAGTGCCTGATATGAATAATATTGCTTCATAAATATCATTAAATAAAGAATGAACCTATTATCTTTGCTACTTTTTAAATCTTTTAGTTGTCATATGGATAACCGTAGATTAAATTTGGTTTGAAGAAATGTGTTTATCCATTCTTAAGATGATGAATATACTTAAACCAGTTTAAATCAAGAGGTATAAAATAATCTTAGAATGATTTTTTATTTCTTTTAAGGTTATATACAAATTTACCCTTAATTGCCAGGCGTGGTGGCGCACGCTTGTAATCCCAGTACTTTGGGAGGCGGAGACCAGAGGATCCGGGTTTGCGGCCAGCCTCAGCTCTCTCTCTCTCTCTACCTAGTGAGGCCCTCCGCAACTTCGTGAGACCTGGTTTCAAAATAAAGTATAAAAAAATAAGGCCGGGGGTGTAGCGTGGAGGTAGAACGCCCCTGGGTTCAATCTCCGGTACCGCAAAAAAAAAAAAAATTACCCTTAATCTAAGAATTACTGAAAGATAGAATTCTGAAGGGCATCACAGTTTATTCCCAATATTTTAAAAATAGTGTTTTATTTAAATATATATATGAAAGTGTATACACACACACCTATTTACTGACAGATGCCTAGAATTTACATCCTGTATTGTATTAAACAGGTGGTTCATATGAAAGTGGTAACACCTAGAGGTGTAATAGAAAAAAGCTGTCAAGGACCTCGTATGTCAACAGGCCCTGATATCCATCACTTCATCATGGGATCTGAAGGTAAATATAACTACAAATTTATTATGGAAAAAGTATGGGTTAGTAACTCAGGTTTGTGAAAATCTGTGATATTGTGATATCAGATCTTTGGAAGAAATGTTTTATGTATTTAAGGAATAGTGATTTTCAAAAAAGCTTTACTTTAGCACTTAATAAAATTTTTATTATGAGAACATCTTATTAAATTCTCTAGTAAATACTGCTTTTTTATATTTTCAGAGACAGTATAGTCTTTGTTTTTATTTCATTTTTTCAGAATTTTTAATGGATTTTAGGAAAAGTAGTTGTTAGGATTTGAAATGGTTTATTTTAACATTGTGTATTGTATCTTTAATCTTGTTGCAGTTATTAGGAGAAAGGACTGAAAGCATTATCTTCCTGTGTTTTTCTGTTTTATCTTTTGTTATTTACTAGTTAATATTTAGAAGAACTGGAAGTTAAATTCTACTGATTCACATACTTTTAAACTTCTGTTTTTCATTTAAGTTTTCCCTTTGCAAGTAGTATGCTTTGCTTCACTACTTAATGTTGGATAGATTAGAATGTAGTTCTTTAGCTCATCCAAACACGGCATTCTTGTACAGGTCAGAAGGAAATTTGCCTTCTTCCTTTCTGTTTTGCAAACTGTTGTGTAGACACAGTAAATTGTCTGGATAAGGTAAACATGAGCTTATTTTTCAGTTCTTATAATGGGAGAGGGACAACCCTTAAATGCACAGAAATAAGATAAAACAAGAAAGTGTTTCTAAATTAGCAGAAGAACTCATTACTCACTAGAACTCATTACTCACTTCACAAGGTGAAGATA
Source organism: Glis glis (assembly GCA_004027185.1). NCBI lineage: Eukaryota > Metazoa > Chordata > Mammalia > Rodentia > Gliridae > Glis > Glis glis. The sequence continues at coordinate 68,898 of PVJS01004492.1, forward strand.
TATATCTATATATATATAGATAGATATATATTTGGAAACATTTAGCTGTATTCAGGAATAAAAGAGCAGTTATAATGAACTTATGTGTTAGGTCATAAATTCTAATATTTGACAGTAGTAATATCAAAAAGGAAAAAACA
>PVJS01004493.1:0-68921 GCA_004027185.1 Glis glis
CTCAGCTCTCTCGCTCTCTCTCCCTGTCTCTCTCTCTCTCTCTCTCTCTCTCTCTCTCACTCTCTCTCTCCTTAGTGAGGCCCTCCGCAACTTCGTGAGACCTGATTTCAAAATAAAGTATAAAAAATAGGGCCGGGGGCATAGCGCGGAGGTAGACCGCCCCTGCGTTCAATCCCCAGTACCGCAAAAAAAAGAAAATCCCCTATAAATATTTGAAATTGCATAAATTGCAATAAATAAGTGAAATTGCATAAATAAGGGCAAACACATTCAGCAAAGTAATACGAGATTTCACACATATTGTATAAATAGATGACGTAATTGCCACAGTACCTTAAGCAGTAGATTTTTTTTTAGGGTTTCACACATCATTGTGACTCTGACACACTTAGAAACTGACTTTGCCTTGTTACAGATAAAATAAGTTCTAAGAAGTTTTATTTCCCCTAAATCTTGTCCTCCATTAAAATGTAAACCTCTAGGGACTAGCTGTGAATCCAAAGAGGCAGAGAAGCATGAATAATTCAAGATGGATGAGGAAGCTTTCGAGTAACCTTTATTTACCCTACACAGCTGTGTGAAGTGGGTCCCCTCCACAGGACCAAGCATATGTCCTCAGTTCTGCCACAACAGTTTTACACTCTTGGCTTCTCCTTCCCCAAAGGTCCACCTCTGCACTACCCCACAGCAGCCCTGCCCCTCTGTGCTTCCTCCCAGTCCACCACATTGTATCAGAGGACTATTTAGTTGATAAAAGATACTGCCGGGTATGGTAGTGTACACCTGTAATCCCAGTACTTGGGAGGCTGAGACAGGAAGATCACAGGTTCGAGACCAGCTCAGGCAACTTAGTGAGACTCTCAGCGACCTAGTGAGACTCTGTTTCAAAACAAAAAATAGAAAGGGCTGGGGGGTGTGACTTGGAGGTGGAATGCCATTGGTTTCAATCTCCAATACCAAAAATACATAAATAAATAAATAAATAAATAAATAAATAAATAAGTAAGTTACTAAACTCAGGCAGAGTTGTACAAAGGCAGTTCTCTGATTTCCTGTTTCATATGTTCTGAAAAACATGTCAAAGAGGCAAATGTATATTATCAGGGAAATTTCTATTCCTTGAGAGATAAAAAGAAAATGTCAAACTTCCTGATTATTCTGCATTGACTCCACACTGTTATACTTCTAGTCTGTTCACGTGCCTTAATTTTTTTCCACTTAACAATTATAAACACATACCACTGGCTTAAATACGACGAAGGTCTGATTGTAGCTGACAATGAATCCTTTTGGGAAAAGCACATAATTTCCCTCTAGTGTCAGCTGCCTTGCGTTTGTGAGAATGACATTCTTTAACTCATTTTATCAGGTCCTTTTCTCTGTTTTCTCTCCACCTTCTGGTACTCAAAACAGCATTGTACTGCCAAGATGCTGCCACCGCAGCAACTAAGTGTTGGCTGGCAGAAAACGATCATGGCCAACGTCATCCATTGTATTAGGAAGCAGAGGTTTGGTGAAATAAGAGAGCAGCTAAGGAGGACACAGGAGCCGGACGTGGTGGCGCACGCTTGTAATCCCAGTACTTGGGGAGGCGGAGACCTGAGGATCCGGGTTGGCGGCCAGCCTCAGCTCTTTCGCTCTCTCTCCCTGTCTCTCTGTCTCTGTCTCTGTCTGTCTGTCTCTCTCTCTCCTTAGTGAGGCCCTCCACAACTTCGTGAGACCCGGTTTCAAAATAAAAGTATAAAAAAAATAGGGCCGGGGGTGTAGCGCAGAGATAGAACGCCCCTGCGTTCAATCCCCAGTACCGCAAAAATAAAAAAAAAATAAAGAGGACACAGTTCCAGAGTCTTCTCTTCCCAGATGCCTTGGGGGAGGGATGCTACGGGGCACAGCAGCCCAGTTTTTCTTTAGGACTTGGGAAGAAAGTCTCTTTTCTTCACTCTCCTGAACCAGCCTTCCTTCTCCCATCCATTGCATGCTCTGCAGGGGTGCTACCAGGAGCTCCTGTGGATGGAGTCTCTCTTTGGATTAGGGGTAGCTGCATACAATTAATTGATGACCCAAATAAGTGACTTAAACAAAATAGCTTACTGCTTTCTTATGTAACAGATTCAGAAGGAGAAAGCCCAGGGCTGCTTGGGTGGGTACCAAATCATCAGAATCGAGAGACTCTACCTTTCAGTCCCACTACTCTTTGGAGGTCCGGTCTACTCCTCATATTTTCTTCATTGGCCAATATAGCTGTTGGAGCTTTAGCCAAGACAAATACATTCCTCGCAGGAAGAGGATAGTGGAAGAAGAGAAGAAGGATCTCTACTAGCTGACTATCCTTCCAACAACTTCTATCTGCATCTCACAGGTCAGGATGTAGTACCATAACTATCTCTAGCAGTGAGGGAAGGAGCCTGGTAGGTTTGGTCTGTTAGCGGAGTGCATTACCACCCTGCAAAAATCAGAGGCTTATTATTAAGACAGAAGGGGGACATGCATGCTAAAAATACAACTGGATGCTTCTGCCCATTGCTCAGCTGGTTTTAGTTCTGGGAATGAGCAGCCTCCTCCACCTCAGGGGAATTTCCCAGGCACCTCAGTGTCCAGCCCTGATCACCAAGGAGTCCCCACTGGCAAGCGGGTTGACACTGCAGGGAAGCTCCCTCAAGGCACCCAACACAGGGGTGGGGCATTCGTGTGACTGTGACCTCTAGTCCCAACCAACTCCACCTCCCCAGTTCATCTCAACAACATGTAACGCTGTGCCCCATAGGTGCAGCTAGAAGTTTAAGATGCCAGATCACATTCTCAGAGAAGCAATGTTATAAATAGCAGGGAGCTTTCCAGGTTTACCCACACAGGCCTATTGAACAGGTAATGTAGTAGAAATAATATTCATTTGCCATCATCTAAAGTAGAATTGATTGGATTTCGATAGATTAGTCTTTGCTCTAATGAGGTGTGGAGAAGAGCTCAGAGAGAAGGAAAAAGAAATAGTAGCAAGGAGCAACTCATATTTTTTCCTTGCTTTGCTGTCTGACAAATGTACTTTCAATGGTTCTCTCCTCAACAAGTAGCTTAGTTTATCCCAGTGTTCTTCCACGGTCCTTTCAGTGGTACTATGCAGCCCTTTGCAAAGAATTTAGCAACAGAAGTTTAGTAAGGAACACTCCACAGACCACAGAAGCTCAAGTTGGGTGACACCCTTGGGCAGGAGGGATCTGTCCTCATGAGAATGTAGGGGTATCATGGGCTGGCTGTGTCACCTAAAAGAGGGTAAGGTTCTAACCCCCAGGACCTTCGAGTGTGTCCTTACTTAGAAACAGGTTCTTTGCAGAAGGAGTTAAGATGGGACACAGAGACAGACATGCAGAAAGGAGAAATGCCATTGAAAAGATGAAGGCAGAGAGAGAGGTGATGCTTCCACAAGCCAATGATGGCCAAACGCTGCCAGCAAACCACTAGAAGCAAAGTTGTGGCCTGTGAATCCTGTTCTTACTAAATTCTTTGGAATGGGTTCCACCGATATCAAGGGAGGCATGCAATATATTTTCCCTTGCAGTCCTCAAAAGGAACCAACCCTGGAGACCCCATTATCTCAGACTTCTACCTCCAGAATGTCAGGCAAGGAATTTCTCTTGTTTAAGTCACCTGGTTCATGGTACTTTGTTACAGAAGCCGTAGCAAACTAATACCAGAGACGGATGGAGCATCTTCATCCTCCTTCCTGGGCCTTGCACACCGCTTCCTTTCTCTCAGGCGCCCACATGCTAAGTGTGCCTCTCTGCTGCCTGTGTCTCTGCCTCAGCTACTCCTCAAGCTCGATAGTTTTCAGCCACTGTCACTTACACACTTAGGGCTTCTGCCCTGCAGTTTCTAGGGGTAGCCCCAGGAATATTCTCTGATGGTCAACAGTACGGGGCAGCTGTGGGGCCTTGTGTCTCAAAGTGTCTACACGTGATGTAACTATACAGACATGTAGGTGTCAATGGCTTACACAGAAACAGAAACTGAAAGACAAGTTCAATGATTATGCATCAGGAGGTGTAACCATTTACTCACTTCTGATGATACAACAAGTTCAAATAGCTAAGTGTATTCTCCATGTCAATGTCTCTCTCTCTCTCTCTTCTTTCTTTTTTTTTTTTTTGTGGTACTGGAAATTGAACCAGGGGCATTCTACCTCCAAGCTACACCCCCAGCCCTATTTATTTCTTTTATTTTGAAACAAGGTCTCGCCAAGTTACTCAGGCTGGTCTTGAACCTGCAATCCTCTTGTCTCAGTCTCCCAAGTACTGGGATTATCATAGGTATGAGCCACCACACCCAGCTTCGGTATCTCTTAAATGGAATTCTCAGCCGGGCGTGGTGGCGCACGCTTGTAATCCCAGTACTTTGGGAGGCGGAGACTGGAGGATCTGGGTTAGCGGCCAGCCTCAGCTCTCTGTCTCTCCCTGTTTCTCTCTCTCTCTCTCTCTCTCTCTCTCTCTCTCTCTCTCTCTCTCCTTAGGCTTCCGCAACTTCGTGAGACCCGGTTTCAAAATAAAATAAAAAATAGGGCCGGGGGCGTAGCGCGGAGGTAGAACCCCCCTGGGTTCAATCCCCGGTCCGCCAAAAAAAAAAAAAAATGGAATTCTCTGCTCCCATAAGACTTCTCCACCCTTTCATTCCTTCTCCTTCTCATCCTGCCAACAGGATCTGTCTGTGAGAGGCTGAAAAAGCGGAAGAAGAAAATCCTTTAACAATATCAATGGAGTGGAAAAATCTCTATTCCATGAATATCCATGCTCTGTCTTTTATTATTTTCTTAATAAACTAGGAAGGGAATAATACAATGAATACCTATCTGTATGTCAACTACCCAATGTAACCAATCAAACATAAATATGGCTAAAGCACCTCTACAGTCCCTTTCTGACCTCGGTTTCCCTCTCTCCCCCTACAGGTGAACACTAATGTGAATTTAGTGTTTATTGTTTTTAAGCATGTTTTCCCATTTTTACTACAAAGACAATCCACCCCAAATGATGGTATTTCTTGGCCAGAATCCAATCAGTTACTTCTTCTTTTTTCCCCAACTCTCTTTTTCTTTCTCTCTTATCTAGCAAAAAATCAATGAGCCCTAATTCAATATGACCCTGTCCTTACACGAAGGGGAAATTTAGACACAGAGACAGACATGCAGAAAGGACAAATGCCATTGAAAAGATGAAGGGAGAGGGAGGGAGAGGTGATGCTACCACAAGCCAACGACGGCCAAAGGCTGCCAGCAAACCACCAGGCTAAGCTGTGGCCTGTGAACCTGCGAAGCTGAGCTCAGATCTATGCATTTCAAGCCATAAGAATAATAACTGAAATAGCTTAATTTTATTATCAACTAATATCTATTTTTACCTGTGCTATCCCCACCCCAGTAAAACTGTGCTACAGGGAATTGAAGCCAGATGAATAGGAAATACAGTTATCTACTTCCAGTTCTTCTCAGCTCGTACAAGGTGGAAGCCTATGTCACCTATGCTGAAACCTCAAAAAAAAAAACCCAAATGGATAAATTAGAATTTAAGATAATAGTAAAATTACATTGCACTCTTTCATATAGAGGACTAATGGATTCATCACTCTTCTCTGTTCTCATAGAAGACTTGACTGCAAAAATTAAAATTGTGCCAGAGTAGAAATTCACTAAGTGGAGGATCCAGCTTCTACCATTACATGTGGGACAGAGCACATTCTCCTTAGAAATCAGCACAACTTAGTGTAGAAATTCTCAATGAACTGCTCAATCAATTAACTAATGGGTTAGTCCACCATTATTGCGGAGCAATAAGGGTGATGCATGATTTTAAATCACATGAGGCAATATTTCCATGCCAAGATGGTTCTGAGCACAGAGGATATATATAGCAAAGCTCCTTGCCCTTGGTGAGCTTCCACTCTAGCAGGACAGACTGTACAACGTTACACTACTGATATGTCCTGAGGAACTCTGGGAAGCCCTCCATGATCAATAAAGCACTCCACAGACCACAACTTGGCTCAGAATAGCTACACTGCTGGTTTCCAGGGAACTCTCACAAAGTCCCAAGTGTTGCAGCGAAACAAAGGAAATCTGTTCTATTCTCTGAATGAATGGAGCATCTCTGTTGACTCCTGGAACCTATTAAAATGTGTTGTTCATAGTGATTTCCTGCCCATAAATCATACAAGCTTTCCTGAACCTAAACAAGTACCGGCAACAGCTGAAGGAAAAACGTTCCTACTTCGAGACCTGGAGTTTCATAAAATGAATCACTGCAAGTCAGGGACCGCCTCAGCGCCATCAGAGACTATACGTGACCATTAGCACCAGTCCACACTTTTCTCTCCTGCCTGTCTTTGTTAAAAGACTGCAAATTTGTGGGCAAGCAGGATGCTCAACTCATCTGCAACTGCTCAGTTCCAGAAAGTGCTTCCTAGCTGGAAAAAAGATGCATACCAAGAATCAATAATCATCAAATCACAAGGATTAGGAGAATAAAACCTGAAAACATATAATATTTGTGGGATTATCTCTGCATGGTTAGATTATGAGTAAAAACTTTTGTTATATTACTATATTTTTCTACAATGGAAATGATCAGAAAAAAATGATTGCCTTCTGATCTAAGGATTTTCACAGTAAAATAAAATACCACCCCATTTCTTAAATGCTAACTGTGACACTGGAAGTATCTAAAGGAAAATCATTTAATGCACCAAAAGACAGCAATGAAAGCTAAATTCACTGCTTTTAAAACTCTTTTCTCCAAATGATAAAATATAGGGTGACTTTGAATGTATTTCTTCCTATCTGTGTTTTCTAGTTTCTCCACAATGATCACCTAATGTTTGTTAGAAATATTATTTAAATTGCTATTTTCTACAAAGACCAATTAACCCTCACATATTAAGATGTTATATATTCTACATTACAACTCAAAAGATGGAGCACAATAATAGGGATACATATATCCATTTATGCTCCAACACAATTCTTGGAAATGCCTGCAGGTCCAAATTACTTCCCTGTTTGAAAGGATCCATAGAAGTTCAGAGAGGTCAAAATGTACAAACTCTTCTTGAAATTAGCTATTTCAACACAAATAGCCAGGTGCCAGGTCCCGAGCCATCCCTGCTCTGCAAGCCAATGAGCAGCACGTCTGATGAAACCAGGGAAGAGATGGCAACAGGGAGAAAATGCAACAGCTGGGTGGTTTGGTGTTTAAACCCCCATCACATGCTGTTCATTGCAGGATTAAAGGGCTTCCTGATGATGGAAAAACAACTAAACACAGGGCCAGCTAACTCTTTTATGATAGGTTTTAAAGCTCATCTTAAGATGAGCTTTTTCTTCCTTCAGCGGTGCACCCTATTTCCCAATAATCCGATGGTAGGTGATGAAACCAAAGAACAATTTGTCACATCTATGAATTCCTCCACCTACAAGGCCAAGTTTCATCAGCCCCCTTCCCCCCACTATACAAGCTGAAATATATGACCGTGTTCTTAGGTTAAGGTCAGTGTGCAGGGTTACACACACAGAATGATTTGGACAGCAACAACAAAAGAGCAAGAGCCCCAGCAGCCACGAAATAGAGTCATTTACACTGTGCAGAGAAGGGTGTGCTGCCGTCACCCAAAGGTGCAAGTCGGTGGAATCTTTGGGGTTTCAAGACAATGCAGAACTAGGACCACAACAAAAAGCCAGAAAAGGGAAGACAACTTGATGTGAACCACAAGCTCAGAAAGCACCTACGATCCATAAAACACGGCCGTCGCCAGCCAGGTCCACTTCTTTTCAAGGTGGTTCCCCCAAAGGCTGGCTCTAGATACTGTCTCAACGTTCATGTTGAAGGTTCTTATAGCCAACCCGTCTCTATTGTCTTTGGCTGCCCTCTGAAGATGGCAGACTGAGGTTCCCTAATACCAATGTACCCCAAGAGAACAATTCTTTCTGCCAGACTCACCTTGGGTATGGACGCCTTCAACTACCTGGCATTTCTTTTAATCAGTTACACTGCTTTCGGGCTCATTTTACAAAGCCATCTGGCTTTGCAGACATCAATGCAAAGACTATGAAAACCCCACTTTTTTATTGTGGCCCCCACAATGGGGAGCAATCCACTTCAAAGTGTGTTAAGCTCCCAGAGACTCTTCATTGTTCGGGCCTCCAAGGAACCCGGCCATCTAGGAGATAAAAGGATTCTTCTGAAAGCCCCATGTAAAAGAAAATATTTGTTCAGTCACAGTGTCCCTACAAATGTGATCTTATGCTCCACGGCTGGAAGCCGGAGCAGATGAAAATGAAGGGGCCTTAACAGATATGCCGGAGACCTGGTCAGATAAATTGGAGGTTGGGGGACAGGTGCCTCCCTAAATTGGAGAATGCTGAGGGCCCTCCTTCCTGTGAATATTCTACTCATTCTGACAAAATTTTCCACACCTCAGGAATGGCATTAAGTAGAAATGCTTTGACTTCTTTTTTCTCATGACTGAATATAACTGCAATTATATTTAAAATATCTTTACTTTCTATCACTTGATTCACTTTTGAAGTTTTCTATTCATACATTTCAATAGTCCTATTCCTTTCTAAGAGACAGTATGCTGGCCTTTAATAAATGCAATACTAAGAGACAGACCAGTGGTATTTTCTTTTCTTTTTCTGCAAGTAGTTATTTCATTCATTAGAATCTAAATGCTAGCAGAAATGATAGCAGAAAACAGAGGAGACTGACATTTAAACATTCAGACGTATAAAAATATTATAGGGATTAATAGCAAGGGATCAAATTTAATGTGTCATTTTAAAAGGTAGCCCTTTGACGTGACTTAACCTGGAAGTTCAATGCAGCTGAGAGCCCATGTCGCCAGCTCACAATAGGTTTCCCCAAAGATAGAGGCAGCAATTTCTTTTTAAGGCACAGAGAATAAGGGTCACTGACTGCTGACCCAAAGGCTTCATTCGAATAAATGGAGCAGTCGCCACTCATTTCTTAATGGCCAGAAGACCTGGCAGCAGGAAAGAGGAGCACTCAGGTCCTGGATATGGCTGATTTACAATTTCTACAGTGAGTCCAGGGACAGGGTGGTCCTTACTCCAAAAAACTACATCTTTTCTGGGAATACTATGCTTTAGCCCTAACAGAGCTATTTAAAATTTAAGCAATATGGAAGTCAATACTAGCAATGGATCTGTTGCATCAATTTTTCGCTACCTCCTGTGTGTAAAGGCTTTACATATTCTAGTAGTGGATTAAGCAAAATAAAGTTGGGAGGTTGCTAGCATTTAATTTTGAGACAACTTAAGATAGTGCCAAACACATGAAGGTGATAATTAATAAGGGCAACATTTTAATAAGAATAAGACCATAACATTGATAAGAACCATGTAAAGCAAAATTACATTTTACTTTGGCCATCAGTCAGCAACCTTTACAAATCTCAAATTGATAATAAATGCATCCAAAATATTTATCTTCAGATTTAGCTTTTAGTTTTTATCTCTTGAAAAAAGTACCATGTCATATAAGGCTGTATTATTTCAGTTTGTGAGAATATAATTAGATCTTTTCTGTCAAATAAATAGCTTGACTTAGGCTCCATTTTGTAAAACTGCCATTGTGTAAGTTTATGTGCACTTGTATTTTTTGCAAAGATAGCATTTCCTGGAAATTGTGAGTGCCAACCCCTCCCCTAGCATCTCCTTCAGCCAATGGCGTAAAGATTGTTAGGCCACGTTCCCGCCAATAGGAGCACAGCTCAGCAGTTTTATGCCTCTTTCTTGCCTACTTAACTTGACTGGTGGCAGGATCCCTTTTTGCAAAAAGTAAAATTTGCCTTGCCAAGCTGCTTTCGAATATATGTCTTTTCTTATAATGCCATAGAAATTTATTTCTAACAAATTTGATCTAGATTAAGAGTCCCTATGAACTAAGGTAGGCTTTAGTTTATCTTATCTCTTTAGTCCAGGAAGAATATCCCTGGCCTTAAGGAGTCCTGCACAGCAGTACCCTCATTTGCTTAGTATCTTTATGTTTGACTCTAACATACCTTAGTTGATTCTTATAAATCAACATACATGATAGTATGTGTGTGTGTGTATGTGTGTGTGTGTGTTTGTGTGTGTGTGTGTGTGTGTGTGTATGTATGTATGTATGTATGTATGTAGTTCCTCCCCAATATTGCAGTTTTAGGACATCCCCCTCCTCCCACCACCATTTCATTAAGTCCTGTGAGCACTATTTTTTATTATTCTAGTACTTATACCTTCCCAATTTATCACTCTGTGTTCTCTAATCATAACTGGAGTTTTGGACATCTTGGTCCACTGCAACAAATACTGTTTTCTGGCTTTGGGAATAATAAACCCCAAGGTCACAGCATTGCCTGGAGACTCTTAAAGTCACTCCAACCCTCTGTCAAGGGGATTATATTTATTCATTTTACAAAAACAGAGAGATTCTCTATCCTAATTTCAATCATATTATTTTTTCAAGGTCTCCAGGGATTGGGCAGCCCTGGAACAAATGAAAAACTTAAATATTTGGTGGTAATATTTAAAAAGTCCTTTATTATTGTTATTCTTACGACATTATATACTTGTTTTTTACTGTGGTTTTCAATTTCTCGGATTCTACTAACACTTTAAAACAGTTTTACTTTGAGATGAACAATGTAGAATTTACAAAGATACACACACATAATTATATTTGAGATAGACTCTAATTACATCTTTTTATATTTATGTTTATCAATTCTGTCAATTTTGATGATGATTAAAACTTGGGTGCTGGAGACACACTTCGAGTTGATGAAAATACAGCTTATGTGGAAACATTGGAAACAGAATAAGCCTTTTATTTAGCTCAGTTTGTATCATTTGTCATCTTTGCATATTGTATGATTGACTCTTGGCTTTCGGTAGGCACAACTTGTTTCAGTGGCTTATAATTACCATTTCCTCGTTGCTGATTATATTTTCATGATTGTCCAGCAGAGATTCCTTCCATTTGGTTCATCTGTCTTTTAAAGCGCAAACACCACATAATGCTGAAAGCATCCTTGATTATCAACAAAGCAATTTTCAGAAAACAACAAAATTCTGCCTCTCTCAACTATGGCCTCCAGTTATGTTTCAAAACACGTCCTGATGCCCTTTTGTGAGAAGTAATAGTAGAGACCAAAATTGGGGTACACGAAGTGCCTTCTAGATGGTTCCATGTAAGTGCCAGATGGAAGTTAGGAGATAACTACCCACTTCCTTCTTTAGGACAAAGCAGAAAAACTTTATTTGACTTCTATTTAGTGACAATTTTAAGTTAAATATAAGGTTTTAACTTAATTCTTACTTTATTTTCCTTTGTTGGTCTTGATGTGATAATTTCCCTCTCTTTTCTACATTGCCATGCTTACTATTTATATACATGCAAAAAAAAAAACAGTACCATACCAGTCTGTTTATTTGAATTAAAATAAATTAGCAGGAATCTCAACTAAAATTAGCAGGAATCTCAACTTTTAGACATAATATTTTTACCCAAGTATATCACTCAGTAATAATCACAATACATTAATTACTTCACCACTTCAATTTGGGCTACAGAAAAAAATAGTGATTTTTCCTCTTAAGCAAGCAAACAGGTAGGACCTACATGGAGATGTTCCTCTACTTCCATAAGAAAAATACAAACCTTGGGCTGGGAGTGCAGCTCAGTGGTAGAACCCTTTCCTAGCATGTGGGAGGCCCTGGGTTTGATCCCTAGCATCAAACACAAAATAAATAAATAAATAAATAAATAAATAAATAAAATTTAAAAATGAAAAGAAAAAATACTGGCCTCACCTTTCTTTGTATTTGTGTTCCTCTATATGCTAATATTACCATTATTTTTAATCACAGGCAATTTTATTGTTTAGCTCAAATATTTCAAATACTGTTAGAAAAATACAAAGGTATTTATTACTTTAACATTGTACCAACTAAACCTTCCAAAAAGCAACTGTATATGTCAGTGAATGCAATTAAGTTAATTCATATTAATATTAATTAAGAATTGTCAAAAACACCGCAAATATTAGAGAACTTTGCCTAAAACTTCAAGTGTGACATTTATTTTTCTGTGGTACTAGGGATTGAACCAAGAGGCATTCTACCTCTGAGCTATACCCCAGCCCTATTTTTTATTTTTATTTTGAAACAGGGTCTCTCTAGGTTGATGAGAGTCTCACTACTTGCTGAGGCTGTCCTCAAATCTGCGATCCTCCTGTCTCAGCCTCCCAAGTACTGGGATCACAAGTGTGTGCCACCGTGCCCAACTAAGTGTGACAACTTTTGAAGTCCATATATTTGACATAAAGCTTAAGAAGAATCAAATCATAAAAGATTTCAAAACACATGGGCTATTACATACTTCAGGGATAGTTCTTTGATTATATCATTCTATTTACATATTCCTCAACCAACCTCAATATGCATGCACTTCATAGTTGGGTATATAAACAAAAATACAAGTTATTTATAAAGTTTCAGCCATTGAAGGTTTTAAGCACTTAAGCTTTAATACAACTATCTAATTCCCAGATAGATTAAAATGTCATGTCTGTAACCTCATCTCTGCATCTTGGAGTAAGTGGACAATTATTACAGAAATAAAGTAAAATCACATTTAAAGCATTAAAACTGACAGAAAAAAATAACCCTTATTTATCAGTAAATATTTTTACAATTAATAGCATCAGGTAAAGAGGTCCCCATACTGAGAAATACTTATTTTTGGTTCTATTTATTGTGTAGTGTTGTATAACCTTTTGTATTGCAACATTTAAGATAAAACTCTTTTTAAATTTAGAATTTAATTTAACCAGTATATGGAAAGATAAATGGCTAAAATCAGTTGTGAAAAGCATGAAAAGAAGGCAAGTGAAGGAGAACTTACCAGACATTACAAGTCACTAGAAAGCCACTGCATTCAAAACAGAATGGTGTTGGCACAGAAATAGACAGATATGGATCAGAGAGACAGTCCAGAAATAGATCCAAACAAATGTGGCATCTTTACACGTGACAAGGGTAACAATTTCAATCCTATGAAAAATAAAGGTTCCTGTAATAACTAGGGCTTAAGTAACTGGTTATCCATCTAGGAAAGAAAAAGAAAGAAAAATAGAATCCTGCCTCATGTCATGTACAAAACTTATTAAAATTAGACTAAGACTGAATGTTTTTAATAATTGAAAAAAATTTAAGAGAATATTTGTATGGAGTAGGTGGTACCACCTTATGCATAACACATAACTCAGAAACAATAAAGAAAAAAACACAGTTGATTAAACAATAATTAACAGGTTTCACTTAGCAAAAGACCATAAATCAGAGATTAAAATGGTAAAGATATATTGGCACACATGTAACAAAGGATCAATATTTCCAAAAGGCAAGAGCTCCTAGAAATTGAAAATGGAAAAACATGGGCTATGGGAATGAATGTGAAATGAAGAGAAGAGAAATTCCTAGACGATGGACATTGAAAATACATTCATCATCAGTGATAGCAGGAGATGGAGATTAGCTATTAGAGAGAATAAGATTGGCAGGAATTAAAAAGACGGTGGCGTCCAGTGCTGGTGAGAATGTAGGAAATGGGCACTCTTATGTGTGAAGGTGATTTGCCATTCCTTTGGGTAAAGTAAGCTAGCAAAATTGATTAAAATTAAAAATACACATACCGTTTGACCAAGCAATTCCACTTCTGGGAATCTATCCTATAGGAAAAAAAAGGACCAGTGCGTAAGGATATTGGTACAAAGATGTTTACTGCAGCATTGTTTGTTGTGGGGCAGGAGTGGGCAGTGAGGAGGGAAGAGAATACTGAAAACAATATGAATGTCTATTAATAGAGACATGAAATACAGAATATCTATCATGTAGAACATTATATAATTATTTAAATGAATAGGATAAATCTGTATCTAGTGACTTGGAGGACTGATAAAGTCAGAAATGCAAATTGAAGAGTGAGCTCTCAACATTTTTGTTAAGACAGGTGGCAGCAATGCCTGGGCCAAATCCATGTGTGTGAATGCACCTGTGTGGGTGTGAGGTAGGGAACGGAAGAACATGGACGACATAGCGACGGCTACCTAATGTGAGCAGAGACAGGAGCTGGAAGGGACGGGAATCACTTATGTTCTCTTTGGATACCTTTGTGCCATTTCACTAGTTATTATGAGCACAATTATTGATATTATAATTCTCAAAATTATATTTTAGAAAAAAGATTAGCTTTTATTAGTGGTAGTTGAGTAGTAGTATTTCCAGACATTCATCTTTAATAAAATAATAGCAAACGAACAGATATCCCTTTTTTGCCAATGCCAGTCTCACCACCACAGTGACTTGCCCAGCATCTATTTTATCTCTCTGCCCTATATATATCACCTGATGAACTGATTCGAAAGTTAAAGAGCCTACAACAGCCAAAACAACGGTGAAAAAAGATGCACAGCCTTGGAGGACTGACACTGCTGTTACTGAGACTCACTATTCGGCCACAATAATCCAGGCAGTGTGGCACTGGTACACAAATAGACCAGTGAAACAGAACGGAAAGCTTGTGGGTAGACACACGCACACAGGGACAATTGGGCTCTGATGAAGGTACCCAGCATTTCAGGGGACAAAGGACAGTCTGTTCGACAAATGGTGCTGGAACAATAAGATTATTTACATGTGAAAAACATCAACGTTGATCCATATCTCACTCCATATACAAAAATTAACTCAAAAATTAGTCATAGATCGAAATGTAGAATCTAAACCTTCCGGAAGAAAACACAGTAGTAAACTTTGTGATGTTGCCTTATGCAAAGATGGCTTAGACACAACACCAAAGCATGTAAAGAACAAATCGATCGATCAGATCAAAATGGGAGAGTTTCGTTCTTCAGTAGATGCTATAAAAGAGGATAAAATCAAGCTGCAGGCTGAGAGAAAACATTACAGATCACGTATACAGCTTGGGTATCTCTTATCCAAAACGCAGGGGACTAAAAGTATTTTGGATCTTAGAGCATTTCAGATTTCAGATTTTTGGATGAGAGATGCTCAACCTATAACAGAGTTATTTATAAAGGCCCAAAACTATAAACAACCCAAATTTACATCAACAAATGAAGGTAACAGTTTAAATAATCCTATGTACCTATACAAAATTATCAATACCAACATTGATGATATGTACTGGGAAGAGGAGGGAGGGGGTGGGACCTGGAGGAAAACACACCAAGCATTGTGTGCATGTATATTCCTATCACTCTATACCTTATTATGATGTATAAGTACAATGCACCAATAAAAGTATAAAAATAAACAAACGGATAGTCAAACTGTGGCATATCCATTCAATAGGATATTACTTAACAACAAGAAGTCATAAAGTATTATTAACATATGACACAACAAGGATGAATTCAAAAACAAATATGCTGAGCAAAAGAAGCTAGACCAAAAAAAGGTATGTTCCAATTACTTAAATTTTAATAAATGCAGGCTAATCCTAAGGGATGTCAAGAATTGGTAATTGCCAGGGGGTGCAGGGGTGGAGGAAGTAATTATAAAGGAGAAGGAAGAAACTTACGGGGAGATATATATTTTATTATCTTGCTTACGGCAGTTTTACAGGTGTATTCATATGTCAAAATGTATCAAATCATGAACTTTGTACATGGTTTGTCACACGCCAATTATGCCTTAATAAAGCTGATTTTTAAAGGGAAAAAATTAAATGTTAACTGATAAACCAGGTAGGGTTACAGTGCTCTCCGGACAGCAGCTGAAATTGGTTACAAGAGATTCTATGAGAGGAAGCAATTTGGGTGGGAGGATTGTTTTGTTATGTTGTGTTAAATTCTGATAAGGGTTAGAACAAACAGAATATACAATTCTTTGGTGTGTTTACATAATACAGTCCAGGCAATGTTAATTGTAGATGTGTTATGTTCTGGCATAGAAAAGAGTCTCATGAAGTACCCAGCTAAACTATCTTTCCTTTAATTCTTCTTTTAAACACCTGCAAAGACAAGTACCACCATCATCATCCCTACCATGGTCTTAAAGACATGTACATGCAAACTTAAAAAAAATAGCTGAGAGCTAAGTGGCCAGAATTCTCAAAGATAATAATTAAGTAATATGCTTTTGTGCAGATATTTGATGTCAATATTTTCCATGTGATTCTATCAGAATCAACTGCATTTACATATAAATTAATATCTTAGAACTCCACCTAAAAAAGCTACCATCATTCCCCTAAGACATGAAACCTGTGTACTGATCTATTAATTTAATTCCAGTGTGTGATGTCAAGCGCATCTTTAAAACATACTCCGTTGCTTCTGGGTGCTTCTTTAATCTACAAGGACTGGCTTTAGCATTTAAACTAATTTATCCTGGACACAAAAACAACAACAGCACAACAACAACAAAAACTGCTTATTTTTGCAGATAATTGATTCTTGATTTGTTAAGATACTAAACACTATGTTTTATACCCTGAATTACAAAACCCCTGGTGAACTCACTCATGTGCCCAATACAAAGCAAATACTGGTGTTTAGTGAGCTGGCACACAGGCCCAGGGGAGCAGAGAGGAGGAGGAACACTCCCCACCTTGATCCTGCTGCCATTCTCCCTAGAGAAAACATTAGCACTTATTTCATAGCAGCTACATGTGGACATCATGTGGTGCCAACTTCCCAAAGCAAATGTCCTCTTCAATTTCTTAAAAAATAAACAAAATCCAAAGGATAACGTCTGCTTCACAGCTGACCTCTCTGTGTAAAAGTGCATTCTATAACCATAACAGACTGTCATGGAACATTTGGGTTTAGGAAGAGTCAGCACTGAGTGCTATTGTCACCACAAGGTTAATACTATGCACACAAAGAAGTTAAAAATCATTTTTTTAGCCAGGTGTGGTGGCGCACGCTTGTAATCCTAGTACTTGGGAGGCTGAGACCGGAGGATCCGGGTTCACGGCCAGCCTCAGCTACTTAGTGAGGCCCTCCGCAACTTAGTGTGACCCTGTTCAAAATAAAGAATAAAAATAGGGCTGGGGGAGTAGCTCGGAGGTAGAATGCCCCTGGGTTCAATCCCCGGTACCGCAAAAAAAAAATTATTTTTTTTGTACAACAAAGAGCACAGAAGTTATGCTATGTTAATATTTTCTAATAAAGTAAGGCTAGTTTCCTGTAAGCATCCACAAAAATATCCAAGTGTTTCTTGAAAGATTATTTTATATTTCTATAATTTAGGAATTTAAAAATCTTTCCCTCCATACCATACATACGTTTCAATTTTAGAATTTTCAACCTAAAAAAATTAAATTTTTCTTCTATGCTAGGTCAAATTCATGACACCCATTTATGTCCACATGCAAATCAAATTTATAGACTATCCTCAGTAGAACATTCTCTTCTCATGCGATTGTGTTGACTGAACCATCTGCATAGACTCTCCCAAGGGAAGGAGCCAGAAGTTATCTGAGGATCTGTGAGGTGAAGCAGAGCTCAGACGGCCAGCAAGATGGGAAGAAGCGTGGGGTTACTAGCATGCTTCATGGGCTTGTCTTATGTTCCAACAGGTAAGCACAGGAAAAGTCCTGGCCCTCATCCCATGAGAGAGAGGTGACTTTACCAAAGGACATGTGAAAAGACAATGCATGTGTGTTCAGATGAAAAAAAAAAATGACCTGTCCAAATCTCAGAGGATGAGGTCCCCACTGCAGAAAAGCAGAGAAAGAAACTTTAAAACACTTTAGATCTCCCCTAGCTGTGTGGGCTGGCATTCTGCCAGTATCAAACATACAAGAGATGGGAGTTTAAGTCTCAGGAGTTGTTTTGGCAGAGGATCCCCCAGAGATGAAGGAGAAACACAAGTGAATTCCCACCTCTCCGCGGTGCCTGTCAGGGCCACGGAGGCCCAACATGCGACTGCACAATGGGGTAAACAGAAAACAATACAGGATTCAGCTGCTACTCACATGTCTAACTGGATAATGGATATATTTGGGGTTTGCCAGTGGCTGCAGCTGGGGCCACAGAACCCCCACCAGGGTAGCCATCGCTAGTCTCTTTATCATTCTGAAGAACACTTTGCTCCTGGAAGTGCTGGGTGGGTGACCCCAGATTTTACCCCTTGGCTGCTGTGTTAAGTGCATTATAATTACACATAACAGTGGGATTTGTGGTTACATGATTGTACATGGACATAATATGATTTGGTCAATTTAAGAAGACTGCCTTGCTTTCCAAAATATTCAAAGAAACTGTGGCAAGCATGGTGAAGTCCAGCATGCTCGGTAAAGCCCACTCTTTATTTGGTCCACACTGTGGATAGTGATGCTAAAACCCATGTCTTCCTAGAACAAAATGTATCCTTCCCCTGCTATCTGATATCCATGTTTCTGACTTCAGCATAATGACTTCAAGAAGGAAAGATTGTGTTTTCAAGTCCCTGATGGTTAGGAACCCTAAATTCAGGTCATGGTCCACAATTACTATCTGACCACAAGCAGGTTCCAAATCTTCTGAGCTGTCAGTTCCTGGTATACCAAATAAAGCTCTTTTTTTTTTTTTTGGCACTGGGGATTGAATCCAGGAGAATTCTACTTTCGAGCTATACCCCTGGCCCTTCTTTTGTTTATTTATTTATTTATTTATTTATTTATTTATTTATTTATTTATTTATTTCTTGTTTTGAAACAGTCTCACTAGGGTGCTGAATCTTGAGAAGCTGGGGAGGCTGGTCTTGATCCTTTGATCCTCCTGTCTCAGCCTCTGAAGTACTGGGATTACAGGTGTGGACCACCACACCCAGAAAATAAAGCTATTTTATTTTATTTATTTTTTTGTAGTCGTGGAGATTGAACCCAGGGGCATTCTACCTAGGAGCTATACATCCAGCCCTTCTTTTTGTTTTGTTTTTTGAAACAGGGTCTTGCTCTTTTAAATCAGATTTCTCTTGAGGTTCCTTTCAACTCTGGAATCCTATGATGAAAATTTTCCATGGGGACAGTTATAATGCCTCATATCATTCTCCTCAACACTTATCTGTCCCAAAGCACAGCTTCAAGACATGACCTGTGACTGAGAAGTGATGGACTATTCTGGAAGAGGGACCACTGAACACACCTGATGATACAGAGCCACAGTGCGTGTGGGTCTGTCTCTAATGCATATACAGAAACCTCTTGCTATCAGGGTTGACCATCACTGGGTGAATGGAGATACTATTACGTCCTTGAACTGTTTCGAGGAGTCATTGATACTTGTAAAGTGGTTGTACAGCAAGTGCAGTGAAAGATCTACCCAAGGACCTGGGGTTAACTGCCCCTTTAACACTGTTCCATGGAAACACAACAGCCCCTCAGAAAATGCCACTCAAATTACCTGGCTTCATAGGACCTGCACAGCCTATACTGTGGTCTTTTGCCTAACTCACCAGGACAAAAATAAGTGATCTGGAGAGAGAGGGAGCAGGACCTAATTCCCAACATGTTTTATTTATTTAAACAAAACACAGAGTACTCATTCCATGCTAGGGACTGTTATAACCATTTACAAATATTAATTAATCTTCTAAACAAGTCAAAGATATAACTGTATCTCCATTTTACAGATGAGGAAACTAAGATATATGCAGGTTAAAGTAGCTTTCTGCAGGTCACACCTGGTTAAATGGCAGGGACAGGATTCAACACCAGGCAGTGTGGCTTCTGAGTCCCTGCTCTGAAATGCTATCAGTGATTTCCTACAGATTAGCACCAGAGAAGGTGGCTTTCTGAGAGAAAGCACAGGTCCCTGTGTGCCACAGATCGCCACTGCACAGACCTTGCAGAAAAGGGTTGCTCACTGAAAACCCCTCCCCCAAATCCTGCTGGATTCAGACTGGCTAAAAAGTTTTCTATTTACTAAAATATGAAATGGTAACTACCCTTCATGCCTTTGGGGACCCAAAAAACCCACTCCTCCACTTCACACCCCTGAAGTTCACCTAAGAACAGTAATTCCCAATTAGTGGCATTTTAGACTAACCTTTAGTATCAGTTAAAATACACAAGCCTGTCTCTCTCTCTCTCTCTCTCTCTCTCTCACACACACACACACACACACACACACAGATGTGAATCTGCATTCTCTAGGGTGTTTCGGAATGCACACACATTTCGATAAATCTAATCCTCTCCCAGGGTAACCAGCCCCTCTCCCCTAGAGCAAAACTAAAGTCCTCTTCTAGGTTTTCAAAGGTAAGAATATCAATCCTACATTGTTTCTATCTCCCAAATCTCCTCCCGCCCTGTTTCCCAGAGGATGAATGTGTGTATGATAAGGAACGATGCAAATACATGCCAAATACCAAACGGGCTACTCGATGAATATATAAATGCAATTGACATTCTTTCCCAGCCTGAAATCCTCTCTTTACTCTCAGGATATATTACACTGCTCTCTTTTTATATAAACATGCCACTTTAAATGCTAATTCAGATGCAACACTCAATTTTTTCTTCGTTTTGTTTTTGGGTTTCTAACATTCAAAATGATACTGGATTTCTATTTGGCTTTGACAATACATACTTTGAATTCTCGCTACAATATTTGTGGGGGTGGGAAGGTAGAGAGTGCTGAGGTGAAAATAAATTTATTTTAAAACTTATCCAAATATGGCTTATGTATCCTTTGTTTTGCTTGAATTAAACTCTTTCTCTCTCTTTCAGAAAATGTTGCCTTCACCTTGCTGAAAATCTCATAAATTTATATCAAATCAGTTGTAAAACCAAGGTGCTTCCTTCTCCTTGCATTCTGGAAATAACCTCATTTTACTCAAACTACTTTTTCTAAACAGCCAGTCGAGGCATTATGCTCTGAAACACAGCAAATCTGAATGTAAGTCTCCTTTTCAAAAAGCACACAGATCTATACATACTAATTATACCAAGCCGAGCCTATTCAATTACATAGAAGGTCACTTCCTATCTTGTCTCAAAATAAGGAATTCTAACCTTAGAAACGTCCTAATTCAATGTATGCAATTCAATATATCTACTGTAAAACAAACTCTATTCATAGGGCCAGAGGGCTCAGCTCTGCCCAGAAGTTTCCAGTAACCATCAGGTTCCTCTGCCTCTGTAGTCCTAACTACTCTTTGACAATACTCTTCCCCACTGCTGATCACTCTCATCTTCCATCCATCCCAGGATACTCTTTCTGGCTCCTATCCCAGAGAGGCAAAATGAGAAAGAAGTAAAATAAGCATATCATCCTTTTTATATGTTTATTAATGTATGCATGCTGAAAAATGGTTCTGAGTGCCTACTCAACTCTCAGGTAACCTTATCTTTGGCCAGTACACCAGATTAATGATTCTCATTAATGAATCATCTTCTACAGGGCCCAAAGGTATGTCTATTTCAGTGAGGCACCAAAGAGAAAACACGTTCAAGATTCAAGTGGATGAATTTCTGGCCCTGGGATGTCTGACACCATGGCAGGTGTGACTAAGATGGAATTCCCCTTTGTGGATAGGGAGTGGGCTTCCCAGCAGACCTACCACATGACAGTAGACACCTGCCACGCTATTCCATGGCCAGCCCTACTGGACTCCAACCACTGTCTGGAAAACTAAAGAAAAGGGTGAATGGAGAAGGAACATAAAAACACTAGTGAAAGGAAGACTGTCACAGGAAGTTGGTATTGTTGCTAGATCAAAAAATTAAAATAAGCCAAAGACTCTTATCTTGCTTCTTGCAATTTCAATACTCCCAGCCATTCCTCAGAATGCAGAGACATATTTTCCAGGACTGCAGTATACATGAGGAACTGCTTCTGCTTTGGGTTCCTGTTGCTGGATACCCACTCAAAAGCATCTTTGCAGTATATGTGGCCAAAGAAGGTAAAGCTATGAAACCACCCAAGTGTCAGTCATTGCTTCTATTAAAAGGAATGGTAACTGCAGATAATATTAATAGATCCCAGACCTACAGGGCTTCATGAAACCATGTGCTAATGCTCACAATTAAACTAGGTACAGGGAAGGCCATTTTAAGTAGCAGAGAGAATCCACTGCTAAGAATAGATGGTACAATTTCCTTCTTCTCTGTCTAGAGAAATCTGAAAGACTATTAAAAAGCAGGATGGGAGATGGTGAGGGAGGCAGCCCCAGCTAATTTCCTGCTTCTCTGTCTGGGGTATAAATGATCCCAAGGCACTCTCCAGGGAATTCCATGAAAAAAAAAAAGGAGAGAAGAAGCAGCTTCTGTCCTGGAGAGGTGTTTATTCGGGCAATTAACAAAACACAAAGGGGTCCTTTAAAAATCAGGGGTAGCTGCCAGGGACCCCTTGGTTTTGTTGTAAACATCCTTTGCTCACATCTTGGGCTTTTTCAGTTTTTCCACTTTCTTTGCCTAAAAGTAAACTCCTCCCAGATAGTTTCCCACTTAGAAATGTCATTTCAGGACTTAATTTCTAAATATGGGTGGGTGAAGCCTCGAAAAGAGACCCAGGACACTAATGCACTTTTATAAATACAGACTGCTCAGATTAGTTATTAACAAAATCAAAATAATGTCAAGGAAGTTTACGTGTCCCACACTGAATTTAAACCATGGAGGCCCTGGGCTCTGCTGCCCCGCCAGGGGATCCTTGCTTGTTCCTCATGCAGTGAGCAGGCTCAGTGACAGGCTGGAGAGGCGATGGGCTCTTTCACTCTGCTGCTCCCTGTGGAGGGGGAGAGACAGCCTTGGCCCACTGCACAGACAGCCACCACCCTGGCTAAGTTACTGTTCTGGTCACCTTGCTGAACACAAAAGAAGAGCCAGGCAGAGTCACATCTCTAAAAGGGCCAAGAATGCAAAGCAGCAAACCTAGTCTCTGAAGCTAAGGGTTGTAATTTACCATTACATACACACACAATGATCTCATTTGCCTTCTCTCTTACCCCCAAGCAACATATAATAAGGCATTTCAAAAGCACCAAAATTTATTAATAAAATAATTTTCTATGATGTTTTGGCATTGGCCAGTAGGTGCCTGCCACAGTAGATCTTCTAATTATTATAAAATTGTACTCACTTGGGCCAATCTTCATGAAGAGATACCCCCAACACACACACACACACACACACACACACACACACACACACACACACACAAATCTTCAGAAAACAAAAACACAGGTATGGTATATTCTCTTATTCAATGCAGATTTTTAAATAATTTTTTCTGTAAATTATTTTTAAATCTATGGAAATATTTGGTTAAAACAGCTTGAATTCTACTTCCATACGATTGCTGAGTATTTTAAGTAATATATTTCAATACCAAAATGTAGGGAGTAAAATATAAGTACCTATGTACACACCACATAAATGATACATAAAACTCTCAGTAGAGACACTGAAATTCCATTTTAGTCACTTCCTGTGCTAGTAAGTGACCTTTATTATAAACTTCCTTTCTGTGCATGTTTTTATTTTATTTTTGATGATTTTTATACACATTTATTGGTGCATTGCAGTCTCACATCATAATGTAGTTCATAATGATAGTGACATACATGCACACAGCACTTGGTGGGCTTCCCCCCGGCTCCCTCCCCATTCCCCCTTCCCCATACATGATATTGAGATTGGCACTGGTATTCTCATATATGTATATAAGGTCAATGGAAGTGTTTCCTTCATTGATTCTTCCTCCTCCCAAATGTCCCTCCCCGAGACCCCCTCCATCCCTCCACTGGGGTTTCCCCTCCATCATCTAAAGTCCCTCTTGTATCCCGACTACTCCCTAGCTTCCCCATATGAGAGAAAACATATGACCCTTCACTTTCTGTGCCTGGCTAATCTCACTTAACATAATGTTCTCCAAGTCCATCCATTTTCCTTAAAATGACATTTTGTTCTTCTTTATTGCTGAGTAGAATTCCATTTTGTGTATATTCCATAATTTTGTAATTCATTCATCTGTTTATGGACACCTAGGTTGGTTCCATAATTTGGCTATTGTGAATTGTGATGGTTTAAACATGGATATTCATGTATCAACATAATATTCTGATATAAAGCCCTTTCAGAGGATACTCAGTAGTGGTATAGCTGGATTGTATGGTGGATCCATTCCCAGTTTTCTGAGGAATCTTTGCACTGATCTCCATAGTGGCTGCACTAATTTGCAATCCTACCAACAGTATAGAAGAGTTCCTATTTCCCCACATCCTCAATGGCATTTATTGTTGTTTGTCTTCTTGATGATTGCCATTCTGATTGGGTTAGATGGAATCTCAGTGTAGTTTTGATTTGCATCTCCCTGATTGCTAATGATGTTGGCTATTTTTCATATATTTATTGGCCATTTGTATTTTTTCTTTTGTGAAGTGTCTATTTAGTTCAATTGCTCATTTCTTGATTGGGTTGTTTTTTTAGTATTAAATCTTTTAAGTTCTTCATATATTCTAGATATTTTATAGGTTAACTGTAAGTGTTTGCATTGAGAAATAATACAACATATTCTTTTGTATATGTTTAAGCTTTATAATGTAAATGCTATCTTGCCTCTCAAATTTGCTCATCATTCTATTTTTTTTTTTTTTTGCAGTACTGGGGATTGAACGCAGGGGCGTTCTACCTCCGTGCTACGCCCCCGGCTCTATTTTTTATGCTTTGTTTTGAAACAGGGTCTCACGAAGTTGCGGAGGGCCTCACTAAGGAGAGAGAGAGAGAGAAAGAGAGAGAGATAGAGAGAGACAGGGAGAGAGAGCGAGAGCTGAGGCTGGCCGCGAACCCTGATCCTCCAGTCTCCGCCTCCCAAAGTACTGGGATTACAAGCGTGCGCCACCACGCCCAGCATCATTCTATTTTTGATAATTATTCCTGTTGACACATATACTCCACTTCAGTCATTTTGTCTACTGCACAGTATTTTTTTTTTTTTTGGTGTGTGTGTGTAGCTGCATCATGATTTTCACAGGTAGCTTGAAGGAGGGGAAGCATAGAATAGTTCCAGGAGAATGAGAGGGAAAATATTGGAAGATTATGGGATCAAAAGCCTTGGCGAATGGCCATTCTTTCGATAGAAAAAGAACGGAAGCTAAAATCCAGGTATGGGGGAAGTGGAGGGGAGAGGAGGTCTGGGGCCTTAAGGAAGATGAAGGACTAGAAAACCTGGGGAAAAAACATCTGAAGTCACTTGGTTATTTAAGTAACACTGTGGCTGGAAAGCTGTTCCCTTGACTTCTCTTGTTTATTGCCCTTTGCAATATATAAAAAAGGTCACAATCATCATTGCCTTGGCAACCTTTCCACATGTATATGAGATGAGAGCCTTCAAATTATTTCTTTCAATATGATTATAAATTGCAAATTGGGTGGGGGTTGAATTATATTTTTCTAGACTGAATACAATTTGCTTTTTCATACTTTCAATTAATATTAAAAGCATACATTCTATGTTCTTGTATTTGTGAAAGCTTTAATTTAAATACAGTATATGTCTGTATCATACAACTGTGGACATAAAAATTATCTTTAAGCTCATGCAAAACAACGCTCAAAATTTTTTAAACAAATCCAGCAAACCCTGTAGGCTTTAGACTGATGAAAATGCATTTTAAAAATATTATTCTTCCAGACATACAAATTAGAAGCGGCAGATCTGACAAAAAAAAAGGTGTCTTCTTCCAAAAGCAAAGCTTCTCTGCAGATATACACCTTCTGACAGGTCTAGCACATGGTTTTGTAACCAAAGACAATGAAGACCACATCACACTGCCTGCAGTTGCTCTCTGTTAACATGAGGAGCACATGTGTGTGTGTGCCTTTCAGGAAGAAGGCATAAAAATATTTAAAAAAGCATTTTGTATAGAAGGCATTTATGTGGTAAAATAAACTTAGAAGATGTTAACGGCTTTAATAATCAGGTACCATGATATTGGCTAACACCAATACCTAATAAAGATACACTTGTGTCTTTCTTCATCAGATTTGTATTAAAACCACTCTAGCATTTATTTTGGGAAGTATTTCTTTTTCTCAAAGTCATAAAAGAACCTTGCATGAAGAAAGTAATTGCTGGCACTCTGTGGAGTGTTCATTGAAAAGGCTGAGTGGCACTGGGTTCCAGAACCACTATCTTGGGCATCGTTAATTTGGGGGGGTATATTTGTCTTTAATAGAAAATACAAAATAGCATGTTTATTTTTTGGTTACATTACTTGGAGATATTAATTTGCACTAAATTCACTGGAAAGCGTAGCTTTATGTTGACATATACACTGTGCTTTATCCCACCATCTGAACAATCAATCGACCTTTAAGTGACTCATATAATTCATTATCTTACTATGTAGTAAAAGCATGGGCTTTAAACATAGCTTATTTCACTATCCTGTTTTCATTAACAATTCTATTCTCTCAAATAGAAAAATTTAAATATTTTCTTTCTTCATATATTTTCACATCAATTCATGGCTATCACCTAACATTAACAGAATTGAGACTTACCTGCAAAAGAAAAAATGGCTCTTAAACAGATAGGAGGAATTTAATTCACTAATTAGCATGATCTTTATAATAATTATTGGAAAGGTACCAATAAACCCAAGTGCAATCTATTATCAAGGCTGAAAGCAAAATTGGACCAAAGTTCTAAAGTTATCAAATAAAGCATAGAAGAAAAATCTAGGTTGTTTCAGGACTAAATAAAAGTATAAATAAATTAAGATTGTTTTTCCTAGAAATAAATTTTATGTAGCTTTATTTCAATGTTTCTTATTTCTGATTTCGTAATATGATGGGAAATATCAAAAGTTTGAATCTTCTAGGATGAGGCCAGAAAGTCCTAATCATGATGCAGAAGAGGAGTTCCTAATGCAAACTATTAGGCTATTAACCTCTAACACACAGAGATGGAAGCTGGGGATGAATGACAATTTAAGCACATTTTCCAAGAATAATGAGACAGATTCCACCTGGAAGCCTATATTTGTAAAATAAATAAATAAATAAGAAGCCAAATAGTAAAATGTTCACAGTTGATGAAGTTTGGGTTCCTAGATGCCAAGGCTGAAATTTTCCAAAATTTAGCCAATAGGATGAATCCTATCTTTCATATATATTTTCTCATCCTCCACGATGAGATTTGCAAAATTTTATCTCAAATACTATACTCATTTTTTAAAAAGGAATTGCCCTCCCACTAATTTCTTCAATATAAACCAAGCAGCAAATATAAATACTTCTAGACCTGCTTTTGCATAGTTCTAGTTGATAACAAGTCTACTCTAAGTGTAGTAGAATATTAAGGGCAATTAATTTCACTCTGCAGATTGCTAATGAAAAAAAAGCAGAACTTATGCAAATATAGTATTAGCTTTAAAAATAAAATGTTGAAACACACTGAAAAGAAATCAAGTCAAAGTTTATAAAATTTATTTTAACACAAAAGCATTACATGAATCTGTTCAATAAAATCTAGACCTAATAGAATGTTTAGTTGACTCAAAGTCTTCATAAATTCAAATGCAAAAGTACATGATTGGTTCTGCATAAAATCCATAGTATAAAGAGTAATAATGGATTTCCAGCAACATATGGAAAAGAACTAATTCCTGATTCAGATCAATTTATACTATCATCTGTAGATCAAAAATGTTTTTGGTTGGTTAGATAATTTTTTGGTGTGTGTGGTACTGGGGATTGAACCCAGAGGTATTCTTCCTCCCGGCTATACCCTTAATCCTTTTTTAATTTTTTTTTTTTGCAGTACTGGGGATTGAACTCAGGGGCATTCTACCTCTGAGCAACACCCCCAGCCCTATTTTTTATTCTTTATTTTGAAACAGGGTCTCATTAAGTTGCAGAGGGCCTCACTAAGTAGCTGAGGCTGGCCGAAAACCTGCGATCCTCCTGTTTCAGCCTCCCAAGTACTGGGATTACAGGCATGCGCCACCAGGCCCAGTTAGATAGAGAAATTTTTTAAAAATTAAGATCCTCCCAGGAATAAATATGTATTTTGGTTTAAAATGCCCAAAGGAATAAATCCTGGAAATTATAGTGAAGTCATTACTATTTGACTTATAAACAAATTGAATGTTTTTTTGTTTTCTTAATTCCCTTTATTATTACTTATCCAATTGTCGCTGAAGCTTAACAGTCAGAGAATAATCACATTACAAACTATACCCAAAGAAAACAAAATATGACTACTTACAGACTTCCTCTTCGGGGGAGACTCAGCTCCTTCTGCAAAAGAAAAAGAAAACATAGGAGATGTTACATTAACTTTAGGCTACCAGGATACCAAACAGACAAATATAAAATGCACCATCCTTCATTTTACTTGATTTGGTGCTCTCTATACTGAAAAGATTTTAACACCATAACTTTATGCTGGATCCCTCTTTACACTGTTCTTTTTACATACTGTACTTAAGGTACAAACACAGTTTAACTATAAGCATAAGGAAAATCTGAGGAATCAAAGTAGGCGAAGAAATCTTGCAGGGCTACAATTAAAGGTAAAGCCAGAAGAGCAATTTGATCAGACTATTAAGCCAGACTATCTCAGCCTCCAAAAGAAACAAATTCATGCAAAACATTATGGATACAAAATATTATACTTGATTATTAAGATGATGACAAGGCTTTCCTCCTGGTATTAATTCTCAAAATAAATGTAATTTATTACTTAGGATATTTAAAAGTAGGTGAATGAATAATGAACCTCTGAACAGTAATCAGACAGCCATAACAATTACCAGAGTGTTTCATAGTTTTAAAACGATGCTTTCACACTTATCTCAAATTAGGATCATTATCTACCAGTAATCACAGAGAAACTGTGCAAAAGCAAAACCAACCAAACAAACAAAAAGCTGCCAACAAGCCAACCAAACAAACCAACAGGAGGGATGCAGAAACACTTCCACCACTCAAGAAGTTTTCTGAAGCCTGGCTACCCAAGAATTATCACTTGATGACAGTAACTAAAGAATAGGAAGCAATGAGTCATCTGGCTACTTGTAATGTACTATAATCCAGAAGATTCAACTAACTTTGGTTTTTCTTTCCCATAAGCCTCATTTATTTTTTGCCTTCCAGGAGCCTGAGCATTATCTTTTGAAAGGTATTTCCCCCTCAATTTCAAACTCACCTTTCCTGTCCCCTATTTTATTGGATCCAGAAATGTTTTTTGTGTACATCAGCCTCAGGAATCATTTCTCCACAGTGTAATTTACTCCAGCGCAGCTTACAGAAAATGGCCTTGGAAGTATCTGACCAGAGGCCAGCACAGCTCTGTGATGTGGGCTTTAAACATAGGACGCCCTCCCAATTAACCAACAAATGTTTCCATATAGAGTTAAAATAATCGCATCACTGTTTAATAGTAGGCGGAACAATCAATGATTTTAGGAATGAAGCACCTTCTTTCCCTCAATAGATAACTTTTCCATTCCAAGGGTTGTAGGATTCAGTGGTGAATGTTTTCGATTTTGTCGTTTGGTTTGCCTTTTTTCTTGAATCCTCGATTAGCCCCAAGAAATTATAGTGTTTGCTGAACCTGGCTCCCTGATTCTGAAACATAAATACAACTTTATTTACTAAAGTCCCAGTGACAAAAGAATCATCTCTAACCAGGACAGTTTCCCCTGGGAGCTGAAATGCAAATAGAAAACCAAAGAGTAATTTTCTATATATGTATCTTTAGTTATGACAAGCACTAGAAATTAGTTTTGTGTTCAGGTTAGGAAAGAAGAGAATTCCCTAGAAGGAATGGCACACAAGATTGTTTCCTGTTGATTTTTAAAACGAACAGAGACCCACTGCATAGTAAAAGTCCTTGAGCCCTAAAGGGTAGACTGTTCTGTCTAATAAGTTGATGTGAAGGCAGAGGATACCAGAAGTGTTATCCTTAATAACAAAAAAGTCATAAAATCAGATGTTATTTCAATCACATATGCTAATAGATCACTCAGAAGATACATAAGGGAAAGGGCCAAATGAATGACCCAAATAGCTCAATCATATTCCCCCAAATGACCTGACCATAAACTGGCTGCTTTTCTCTGAGCAAAAGCTGCTGAAACAGCAAGATAAGGGATAAAAACCAACTCTGTTTTTAATCAGAAGTCTTTCCAATAGGTCTAGAATTATGAGTTCTAAACAAGGAGAAAGGTTATGGTGGGTAACCCAGCCCCGCCGCTCCCCGGGACAGCAGCCGAGATTCCAAGATGAGGAGCAGAGGACATTTAATAGGCCACTGTCAACTGACCTGAAGCTCCCACACTAACCAAGCTGAAGAAGCTAATCCACCTGACGGCTTGAATGTCAGGCTCGGGACTGGAAACTCAATTTGGTAGCAAATTGGAATCAGATGTGATGGTAATAAAGTGAGAGAAATGAATGTGCTGTGGCCAAGACCTTGTGAACAGTAGCTGCAAAAGTCTGCAAATACCAGGGGGGCTAAGCAATTGCAGACGGTGCTGCCGCCCTAATGTATGGAGACCACACGCTGATAAATCTGCCCTGGTCAGACGTAAATGAATAGCATCAAGGCATTTTACTGCCAAAGCCCCTGCGGTACTCTGTGTATGTGTCCTCATTTTATTTTCTTAATGTCAGGATAAGGTCACTAACACATACTTAGATAATTAGATAAGACTTGTGGTATTGGTCTGAGTCATAAACCAAGGCTTGTGCATGGTATACGTGGAACATGTGTTAAAAATTTAGTGTCAGGTAAGAACTAGAGATGGGAAGAAAAGTGGGAGGCATAGGGGGTACAGAAACATCCATTCAAATTGAAGAATGTACAATTATTAGTTATCACTAGATTAAAGAAATTCTAAACATTATGGTGAAAATTTTTTAAATTATTTTCACTGATATTGCTATTACTTATTTGCGTGATTATATATCCTTTGTCCCCTTTCTAAAAGTGTTAAAAATATGTACATTGAAAATAAAGATGAAGTAAAATGAGTCTTGCCTGAGACTTCTGTCATTTTTCCAGAGATCCCCTGGTCAGACTGAAGATGGCTGGGTACTAATGGCATGTGCCTGTGGTCCCAGCACTTGGCAGGCTGAGACTGAGCCTGGAGAATGGCTTGAGCCCAGGAGTTCAAGGCTGAGCTGGGCAACAAGCATGACCCTGCCTCAAAAACAAGCAAACAAAAAAAAAAAGACTGAGCATACCAATGGGAAGTCCAAGATGGCAAGAATGACCAATCAAATGATTCTGCCCTTTCCCCAGCCCTCCCTGACCGCACAAGGAGATAATAATTTGCTTCACTCATCAAAACCATAGAGGAAACTGCAATGTTTTCTATTTCCAAGCAATTTTCACAGTGGTCACCAAAAAATATTCATAGTATTTAATAACTATTTAATAGTTACACACATACACAAATAAAAGATTATGTGTATTGTTTTATGCATAAATACCATGTGTGTTTAGAAAATCTTTGATTTTTTAAAGGTTTAAGTAAACTTGTGCTTTAAAAGAGAAAGATTTATAGAAGTCCAAATAGTATATGTAGACAGTCCCCTTAAAGTGATGAAGATTAATTCTCTTCCCCTTGAGAGTGGATAGGGACTTAGTGAGCATAGACAGGGACTTAGTGACTTACTTCCAAAGAACAAAGGATGGAGAGGGAACAATAGCAATGGTACAGGGAAGAAGCCAGCAGACACTACCTTGACCAAGTGATTACAGTTTGCATCACCAGAGGTAGACACCTGGCACCCTCTGATATATGATGAGAAGGATGCTTTGCCTGTGGTATTTACCCAAAAAATCCCTAACTCCACCCTAAGCCTGAAAAAACATCAGGCAAACCCAGATGGAGAGACAGTCTACAAATTATCCAACCAGCATTCCCAAAAATGTCAAGGCTGAAAAGAACAAGGCGAAATTGAGAAACTGTCACAGATCAAAGGACACTCAGGAGATATGACATCTAAATACAATGCAGGATCTTGGATTGGATTCTGGTTAGAAAAAGGACATTAGTAGAAAACCTAATCATAAAAGCCTGTAGTTTAGTTGTTAGCAATATACCAATGTTGATTTCATAGTTTTGACAGATGCATTAAGGTTATATAATATGTCAACATTGGAGGAAACTGAAGGAAGGGCACAGAGGAATCCTCTGAACTATCCTGATTTTTCTGTAAATCTAAAATATTCCAAAAAGAAGTGTGTGTGTGTGTGTGTGTGTGTGTGTGTGTGTGTGTGTGTAAAAGATAAAAAAAGACTGGGAGTGGTGGAGAATGGAATAGATGAACAAATAAATATCTGAATATGCCACATTTATTTAAGGCAATATTTAATACAATTTTAGGAGGCTAGAGAAACAGTCCAGTTGAGAGAAGACTGTGGCTGGGACGAGCAGTGAAGATGCTGAGAAGCAGTCAGATTTTGGTTACTCTGAACCAGATGTGGAACATGAAAGAAAAAGCACGAAGGAGTCAATAAATGTGGGACTGAGGAAGTGGAGTTTGAGGGAAGACAAGGTTTATTTGGCGTGTGACATTCAAGAAGTCTGTCTATATAGAAATGCCAAGCAGAAGTTTCCCAACAGGCGATTGGACCTATGAATCTGGGTTCAGGGCAGAGGTTGGGGCTGGAGAGTGATTTTGGAATCCAAACCACATGGGATGGGATGGAAAGCCATGGGGTTGGATAAGAAGGAAAGAATGGATAGAACAGGTGGCAGGGATCCCCGTGGACACGGGGCACACGCTTCACTAGTGGAGAAGCGGGAGGATTGTGCTCCACATTGTTAAATGATGTAGAGCAGCTGCTCGGGTCCTTGAAAATGGTGGAGACTAAGGTTGACAAGTTAAAACCTATTTTGGTGGAGGTACCGCCACTCTCTAAGGTGACTAGATGGCTGGGCACACAGTGTCAGAGAATTGGCAAGAACCAGAAAATTAAACCCAGAGCACACAGCCATCCCCAGGAAGCAGCATAGTTAGGACATCTCCTGAGCAGAACACATAAGGGGAGCTCCCCCTCCAGGGAACACCTCTGACTGTCCCTACACTTTTACCTTCTAGCTCTCAGGAGGTCCCTATGGGTGTCAGCATGATCACACCTGGATTCCTGCCCCAGCTGCTAAAAGGGCAGGAAGAAGGAATACCAGCTCCCCTCATTAGCACAATGGGAGGTACAGGCAAGACTACCAACATTCATACTGTGAGAGTACCTTCCAAAAAGGGAATGTCCCCAAAGTTGGTGTGCTAGGCAAAGTGAAAAGATTGGATCATGAGGGCTCTGACCTCTTCAGTGGATTGATCCATTTGATGGATTAATAATTTGAACAGACAACTGGAAGGTGGGACATGGCTGGGGGAAGTAAACCACTGGGTACCATGGCTTTGGACACTGTATCTGGCCCCTGCCCCTTCCTCCCTCTCTGCTTCAAGACTGCCATGACCTGAGCAGCTTCCTTCCACCATGATATTCCACCATACCACAGGCTCAAAACAGCGTAGCCGGCCACCCATGGATTGAACCTCTGAAACCATGAGCCAAATAAACCTTCCTTCCTCTAGGTTGTTCTTGTCAGGGATTTTTGTCACAGTGACTAAAAGCTGACTTAATTCAGAAGGGGATGTGAAAGTTAAGCAATCTGCCTCTCCCCTCCCCTCACAAAACCCCCAGAAACAAACAAGATGGATATGTCCCCCATACACTTTTTCCTCACCACTTTCCAGAAACTGGTAGCTTTAAAGTTCCTGTGCTCCCCCATTATCATCTTTATTCCATCATCAGTGGCTTCATCCTCTCATTGAGGGTTACTACAGCTTCTCAGCACTGACAAACTATCAATTTAGGGAGAGAGTACAAAGAGCCAAGATGTGCAAGGCGGTGCATCAGGTGCTGTTAGGGACACAGAGGGGGAAAGAAACCAAAACAAAATATATTTAAAAGCTAGTTTAGGACACACACAAACACACACACACACACACACACACACACACACACAGGTATTACCAGGTGCAAAAAAATTATGCAGTATAGCCGTGCGTGGTGGCGCACACTTGTAATCCCAGTACTTTGGGAGGTGGAGATCGGAGGATCCGGGTTTGAGGCCAGCCTTAGCTCTCTCTCTCTCTCTCTCTCTCTCTCTCTCTCTCCCTGTCTGTCTGTCTGTCTCTCTCTCTCTCTCTCTCTCTCTCTCTCTACCTAGTGAGGCTCTCCGCAACTTCGTGAGACCTGGTTTCAAAATAAAGTATAAAAAAATAGGGCTGGGGGTGTAGCACGGAGGTAGAACGCCCCTGGGTTCAATCCCCGGTACCGCAAAAAAAAAAAAATTATGCAATATAACCTGAATGTGTAAATGCTAATAGAAGAGAGAAAATAATAGAGGATGAGATAATTCAGCTCAAGAAGTGATTCTGAACACTGGCTACACATTAATGTCACCCAGGGAGCTTTTAAAAATGCTATTGCCTGAGAGCCACCACTAGAGATCAAGAGAGAGTTTGTTTGCATAAGTTGTTTATTAGAGTTTAGTAATTTTAAGTCCCTTTAAGGATTATTAGTTTGCATAAACCTTTTGCCTTTGGACTTTTTTTTTCTTTCTTTAGGGAATATTAATTTTCTAGGCTGTCTTTATGATAGTGGAGTTTGAGGGTTTTGTTTATTTCCTTTGCAAGTGGGACATGTTGTGGGGCAAAGAAAGGGACTCCTGTGGTCACAGCAGCAGCATCCTACAACAGAACTCTCCCTAGCCAACCCAGTGCAACACTTGCTAGGGGTGGAGGCTCACTGGGGCAGGGGGAGATCTCCTGAAGAAATGTCTGGGTCCCCATTTTCCTGGCCTCCATCTCTGAGTGTCACTTTGAAGGACAAAGCGGAGTACAGACAAGTGCCTACCATGGAACCAGATCTCACATGAAAGTGTGGTTCTGAATCAGAGCAGAAGGCAGAATTGGCTTTCAAGCAACTCTTGAAAAGTCCAGTAAGCTACCCATAAAGTACATGGACTTCCAGAGGAACAATGCTGGGAAATCAGTAGGTAGATCTCTATAGAAATGCTCAGTCAGACCACCCCACCTGTAACACGCCAGTAAAATCCCAGTGGGAAGTATGAGATGAGTGAAGAATCTTAGATGATCTCCTCCTCCTTTCTGCAGGCTAAAAAAATTCATTCCATTTTTGTATCTATATTCATAAAGTGCTTAAATATATTTGTGTCAGTAAGGTTGGACAGAATAATAAAACGCTCACACAAAACTCTTGCTGGGCTTTTATATAAATTTCACTTGCCGGGCGTGGTGGCGCACGCTTGTAATCCCAGTACTTGCGAGGCTGAGACCGGAGGATCCGGGTTGGCGGCCAGCCTCAGCTACTTAGTGAGGCCCTCCGCAACTTAGTGAGACCCGGTTTCAAAATAAAGGATAAAAAATAGGGCTGGGGGTGTAGCTTGGAGCTAGAATGCCCCTGGGTTCAATCCCTGGAACTACAAAATGAATGAATGAATAAATAAATAAATAAATGAACTTTCACTTGATCAAAACCACATATCCACTTTCTTTGAAAAATAGAGAATAAAGTACCTTTCTTCTTTCCAAGTTGTCTTATTCTGCCATGAAGTCAAATAAACAGCTATCGTTCTCAATACTTTGGCACTGGTCTCATAGGCCCTTCCCATAGACAAAGTTTCTAAATCATGACATGGTCGGGTAAGAGCTTCATAATGAAATCACCTGGCTGACTGGTTAGGACACTCAAGTCTTCCCAGAGAAAGCCCAGAGGGGATTAGCCATGGTCCAGAGGCACAATGACACAAGATATGGAATCAAGACTTAAGGCTACATCATCCACTTCCAATTTTTTCCCCTTATACTCCACTGTGAAAATACCAGAGGATGGTGGGTTACTTCATTTTCTAGTACTCTAACAAAATACTTGAAGCTGAGTAACTTATAAATAAAAGAGGTTTATATAGCTCACTACTTGGAGGGTAAAGGTGCAAGTCAGGCAGCCCCATCTGTTTAGCCTCTGGCTAGGACTCCATGGTGGATGGCATCACAGCCGTGGAAGCACATGTGAGAGTCCTCCAGTGTGAAGCCCGGAAGTCAGAGGGAGTCAGGGGCCAGGTGTGCTCTTATGATAACTCACTCTTGCCAGAACTGTGGTCCTGCGAGAACTACCTTAATCCCTTCTGAGGATGATCCCTCCTATGATCTAATTACTTCCCATGAGGTCTCACCTCTTAGAGGTTCTACTACCTCTCCCATTGCCGCACCAAGGAACAAGCTTCCAACATGTGAACCTTTGGGGACACACCCAAATATATCCAAACCATAGCAATGCAACAGCATCGTGGTGTGAGGGACTGAGAGGAGTCTAAATGAGTACCCAGAGGGGAGGCTTGGCACTGATGATGATGATAATAAAAGAGGGCAGCTCTCCCTCTAAACAGGAAGAAAGGTACAGATGAAAACAGGTACCTGCTTCTTTTTTAAAGAAGAGCAAAGTAAAACTGCAGCAATTTGCTTAGAGTTCTGTAATTTCAGTAACACAGAAGGCAAAAGTCTTCTGCCAAGGGTGAAGGCAAGGGCACATTTGGGGATTAAAGCAAGCAAAATGGGTTTCCTTTATTCAATCACACACTTTTTAGTAAAGGTCTACATGGCGGGTGCCGTGCCAGGCACTGGGGATAAAGGACTTTACTCACTGTAAAATCCAGTGTGAAAAGGCCTGGAATAGAGGTCTTTCCAAAGTATGCAATAACACGAAGGGGGGAGGGGGGCTGTTTTTCTATAAGAAGGGTCAGGACTGTTTCTTGCCCAATGACGTTCCCTGTTATTCACAATGACAAATGCTGGTACAACAGATGCTTTGCAACTTCGAGACTAAGTTCTGATTAAGTTAAGCTAATGACAAAGCTGGTTTTCTTGGCCAATGTTATTAGTTCAAAGATGACAGGGGACCCATCTTGGTAAAACAGTGTTTGTTCAGCATTAACCCCAGGAAGCTAGTGGCAGTCACGGGACAGCTATGGGAGCTGGCGGAGGAGGAAGAGAAGGAGAGTGAGGTCTGAGGTGATAACTTTGGAACACTGGATCCGGCCTTAGCTATATCTGAACTTCTGGGATACATGAGCCAATCAGTTCTCTTTATTGCTTAAACCAGTTTAACTTGTGTTTTCTGATCCTTGAGATTCAAAAGTCCCTGAGTGACACAATACTTGGGTCTGCTCTTTCTCTGGCAATGTTGGGGAGTCAGCCAGGCAGCCTCAGGAGGGTTGAGGAAGGGGGTACCACAGAAGAGGGAGCGGGTGAGGTCAGGTATGGGGTGGTAACACAGAGCACAGCTGTGAGGGAACGGATGGCCGGGATGCAGAGTAGAAAGACGACCCAGCAGGACAGGATTATGGAGGTGAGGACGGCTTCAGCTCATGGACAGTGTGGGGAAGAGTCTGCTTTTATCCTATGGCAATGGAGAGCTTGTGGAACACTTAAATAGGAAAATCAGATGGGTCAAATTCATGTATTAAAAATGATCACTCTGGCAATAGGGTGTCAAATGGCTCAGGGAGGACAAAATGGGAAAGGATTTGGGAGGCTATTTAATCATCTGGAAACATGGCCAAGAGCAAACACAATGTAGTGGGAAGGGTGAGAAGAGGCAGGTCTAAGAGAGAAATGTGAACCAGGCATGGTGGTACATGCCTGTAATTCCAGGACTTGGGAGGCTGAGACGGGAGGATCAAAGGTTCAAGGACAGCCTCAGTAACATAGTGAGACTCTCAGCAACCTAGTGAGACCCAGTTGCAAAATACAACATAAAAAGGACTGGGGGTGTAGCTCAGAGGTAGAATGCCCCTGGGTTCAATCCCCAGTACCACAAAAAAAAAAAAAGAAAAGAAAAAGAAAAGAGAGAGAAGGAAATACATACCCAGGATCCACTGGAGATGAGAGGAGATGCTTAGCTGCAGGGAAGGTCAGAACAACTGTGGCAGAGATAAGGGCAGATTGCCACCCAGAGCTGAGGAAAAGGGGCTTCGAGATATGGGAAGCACTGGAGGTTTTTCAGAAGTTCAAAGATGGGAATGGGAAAGTGGGTGAGGGGAGGGCAAACCCATCTAAGCTAAACCAGAGGGTTTCTGAAGGGCAGGAGCATGAGATAAATTTGCAAAATGTGGTAAGAGCACAGGCAGGCCAGCTTCCCAGGTCTTGCTTGCATGAAGTTATACATTAATCATAACAAGCCCATTTTCCACTTTAAAATTTTACACAAATGGTGGGAATTGCTCTTCTTTACTAAGCTTACCTACCTTCATCAGTGAAACAATGGAATCTAACATTCACGGCACCATGCCACGCATCACCTTATTTCATCTTCACTATTATTCCCATTTTACAGATGAGAGAACTGAAGCATGGACAGGTTAAGTAACTCGCTCAAGGTCACAGAGCTGGTAAATGGCTTAGCTTGTCTTTGGATCTACATCTGTGTGAGTCTAGAGTATTTCAATTATTTTTCACCACCAAGTAATGACTTGGTATATTTGCACCACAGACCCCCACATACAAGCCATCAAGCCGCATTCAGAGTTGGTAACACACTGCCAATTACTCACAGACAGGAGAAATACAACACAGACCCTGGCCACTCCTGCTAAGCAAATTTCACACTTAAATTGTTTTTATGGCCGCTGATTTTATTTGAAACAAAGTCCTGCAAATTCATTGCTTTTCACACAGACTTTTTTGGACTTGAAAAAGCGTAACAAGCCAAATCATCAGCTAACCCCAAGTAAATGAGCAAACGAAACTAGCTTCCTTTCCAGTCAATTACTGTGGTTTTTGATGTTTCCTAACATGTTATACCCTTGACGTCAAAACAGCGAGCTTGGGAATCAGACACTTGTACACACGCTGTCTTCCAAGTCACTTTTATGAAAGGGAAATCTGCTCCCTGAGTCCTGTGTCTCTGCAGGGCTCTGCTGGGCAATAGTAATTTGTACGTGACTAAGGGCTCTGGTGTGAGTGTTTGGTATCTATCAAGTGAAGCACAGCCAGTTCCTCAAGGTTAACAGCCTTCAGCCCAGTCATTTTGTATTTTGTGCTCTCACTTTGTTCTCAAAGAACAAAAGAACAAACTCTTTCAAATCAAAGTTTCTGTGTCTTTTTTTTAAATTAAGGCAACTAGTTTTGATCGTATTAGAGAGGCCAATCCTTTACAACAAAAGATGCTAAAAGGAAAAACACATATTAGATCAATGGAACTTAAAGCTAAAACAAATCCTAAGTCAACTGTGTATTTCATAGTGATGGACAGACATGCTTGTATTCTAATATAATGCTAGAAAGTGTCCTTGAGAAGCCTTCTTATTTCCTCTAAGACTCAGTTTCCCAAATTATAAAATGAGGATAAGACAACTCATCTCACAGGGTGTTAAGATTAATGACAATGCGCGTCCCACATTTAGCATGGTTCTGAAGTATGACAGCATCCTAGGTGGTAACCCTTTAAATGTGCCACACAAATCAGTTGAGGCAGCTAGGCCACAAGCTGAGAGCTGTGACACAGAGAGAAATGAATTAAACTAGTGAGCCAGTGGGCCGGGCCCCTTCAGCACCCCACTCCTTTTTTTCCTTTTTTGGGGGGTGTACTGGGGTTGAACCCAGGGGCTTCTACCTCTGAGCTACATTCCCCCCCAGCCCTATTTTTCATTCTTTATTTTGAAACAGGGTCTCACTAAGTTGTGGAGGGCCTCACTAAGTAGCTGAGGCTGGCTGAGAACCTGCGATCCTCCTGTCTCAGCCTCCCAAGTACTGGGATTACAAGAGTGAGCCACCATGCCCGGCTAGTGCTCCACTTCTGGACAGTGAGCCTGCCTGCAGTTCTCTAAAACAACTTGAAGATCCAAAGCCAATCGGGCTTTGTTAAAATGACACGCCCTAGCAGGGCGTGGTGGCGCACACTTGTAATCCCAGTACTTGGGAGGCTGAGACCGGAGGATCTGGGTTCCCGGCCAGCCTCAGCTACTTAATGAGGCCCTCCGCAACTTCGTGAGACCCAGTTTCAAAATAAAGTATAAAAAATAGGGCCAGGGGTGTAGCTCGGAGGCAGAATGCCCCTGGGTTCAATCCCTGGTACTGCAAAAAAAAAAAAAAAAGACACGCCCTGCCATTAATAGGTTAGAAGACTGCTTTGCAGAAGGAGATCAAACACTAATGCCAGATATTTAAAACCTTATTGTATTTATTTATTTACTTATTTATTTATTTATTTTGCAGTGCCAAGGATTGAACCCAGAGGCATTCTACCTCTGAGCTACACCCCCAGCCCTATTTTTTATTCTTTATTTTGAAACAGGGTCTCACTAAGTGATGGAGGGCCTCACTAAGTAGCTGAGGCTGGATGAGAACCTGCGATCCTCCTGTCTCAGCCTCCCTAGTACTGGGATTACAAGTGTGCGCCACCACGCCCAGCTAAGAATCTTATTGTCTTTAAGACAATGCAAATGTGGAAGTCTCCTTGATCTCTATAAAATTAAGGTAAATCATGAATAAGTTTTGTGATTTTCCTTTTTTCCCCCCTTAGAGCAGACTTATGAAGTCCTTTGATAAATAAGCGTCTCCACCCTGCCACTTAACTATGCTTCTTGTTACTGGGGCCAGCCTGTGGCCTACAGTGAGCTCAGATGAAAAGGCCACACTGCACAGCTGTGCCCCCACAAGGCCCCGCAATTCTTTCAGTTCTTCCATCCATTACCAGCAAATTACAGTAAATTCAAAATATTGATCTGTACACCCCTATATGGGAAAAAAGTTACCATCGACTTTTATTGCTTATTGTTGGGTCCAATTCCCTGGAATCAATAAAAGCTACAATGTTCATAAGCTTCTAAAAAGCTAGTTAATATAGTGGATATGAGACACCTTTTAGAATCACTATAAATCTTTAGGATTCTTCAACAGAAGAGTGCCAAACATCCTCAGTGTTCAAAAGCCTTATTTGATTTTAGAGTCTGCTCATTCAGGAAAATGCCCTAGGAAAGAATCATCAATGACAGGGAATAAAAACTAAGCAATTAGAAAGAGCCCCATGATCAGATTTCCATTTTTACCTTTTGGTTCTCTTGCATTTCCACACCCAAACCACTGTCTAACCCCTGATCAATCATCATGACTTGCAATCATTTTTTAAAGCGTGTATCTAAACACAGATTTAAGTGAGCTTTTCTTGACAATGGTTTCCAGACCCCATCAAAGGAGACCAGTTTGCCTAAAAACAACATTTCAACTGTCCCTAATTTAAAGAATCAATATCCTTCTATGAACCAATTTTTTAAAATCAGACAATAATTCAAAGGTTCCAGTAAAATTATATAGACAACCTTGATAAAAAAAAGAAAAAGGCTTTTTATGGAACCAGGGAACAGATTTGGATGAGACTATTTGACCAGTGATAGTGAATTTACTCTGCTGAGATTAATCATTTTTATTTACTGAGGACACCTTGTAGTTTATCTAGCAGTCACTATTTTGAAAGCCTATTTTAGTGTAGAAATTTACTGGCAAATCTGCTCCAGGGAGCTCTTGAAGTGCTAGATGAAGCTAATACCCACAGGTCGACTTTCTTCTGGCCATTCCTCTCTATCTAAATGCAAAAGACGACACTTAAAATGTACATATAAAACAGATGAGAAGGATGGAAGATTAATGACACACATATTCAAATAATCAATAATGTGAACTTAAGCCTCTAATGGTGCTGAAATTTATTGTAAAGAGGTCACAGAATAAAATAAACCATTGGCTTGTACGGGATATATTTCACTTAGTAAGTAATAGATCCTATTTGTTAAAGGGTACGATAGCTGACATTTTTTAAAGTATTTTCTCCAATATGCTATTGGCTGAAAGTATGCCAGAACTGGAACTTCAAGAATGAAGACCATGGGTTAAGCCGGGCATGGTACCTGTAATCCCAGTACTTGGGAGGCTGAGAAAGGAGGATCACAGATTCCAGGCCAGCCTCAGCAACCTAGCAAGACCCTGTTTCAAAATAAAAATAAAAAGGGCTAGGGGTGTGTATTGGAAGTAGAATGCCCCTAGGTTCAATCCCAGGTACTAAATAAATAAAAACTGAAGAACATGGGTTACAGGGGGATCCCCTATTTCCTAATTCACACCTTCTACTCCATCACCACTGTGAAAACTGGTGCTGTTGTGGGTGCCATGCAGTGATAAAAATCAACTTTGTTCTTGAAAGTGCCAGGTACTGTGCTACACGGTTCTTCATGAAAGCCTTACCATGATCCTGCAGTTACAGGAAGAATTACCATCATTTTTTTTTCAGATGGTGAAACTGAGTCTTAGGAAAGTTACACCACGATTTGCCCAACATCACTGGCCTCACATTAAGTAGAACAGGACAAAAGCAGCAACAGCCTGGGTCCTTGAAGATGCCATTTCGATATTGCACCAGCGCTAGACATTCTGCACAAGCGTTTGTATATGAGGAAAACAAGCTCCTATTAGTTGAGTTTTCTGTTACTTGTAGCTAAACACATTCCTAATTGATACTCTCCAAATGTCCTCGGCACTGAACTTAGCAAGTCAGTTTTGGACTTGCAAAAAGAAAAAGACTTTTTGTAGAACCAGGAAACAGAATTGGTTTCTAAAGGTACCCCATATATCAAGACAACTCTGGAGCCACAAGGGCTGGTGGATGTCGCCCAAACAAAAACTACTGAATGTAGACAACTAAATGTTCTTTACATCAGACCTAGGTTCTGTGAGAAACAAAAGTCTTTGAAACAATAATTACAGATCTATCAATGTGTTTCCTTTTTCCAAAATATATTTGGGAGTTCTGCACAGTGTGTGTTAATGACTTTGAAGTTAACCAAAGAGACTCTAAGCTTAATGGCATCACATTTGTGACAGTTAATTAGCAGAAAATATTTCAGTGCAGGGAGGTTTTTGCTTTCTTTAAGCATCAAAAGCAATAAAAGTCTTTAGGGTTTTAATTGCTTCTTCCCAAAGACTGAATTCTGTTCTCAATGCAGACAGAATCCTTCAAAGTCAAAATGATCCCTTGTGATTTCTGACTTCTGTGAATCATCAGGACTACAACTGGGGTGGACATTTAAATTTGAGACCTACGAAAATTGCCATAGGGTAGCTTCTTTTTATTTTTGGTAAGCAAAATATAAAGTGAATTCCAAGCAGGAAGCCCCTACCTTTATCACACTGAATGTAGCCATCTACAATGGAGGAATGAACTTGGGTGGTTTTCACTTTGGTTTCTATTATACTAGTTTCCTTCAAAAACTAAAAAGCATACTCAATCGTACTGGACTGACATGCTTGCTGAATTACACAGAAGGTATGCATTTTTACAGTAAATTCTACTGGATTATCTTGGAATTCCAAAACTGATAGTTGATTCTGTTCTAATGTCTATAGAATAAAAGTGAAAACTCACAAAACAATGAGAAAAAATGATGGTAAAAGAACATAAACAACGGGAAGAAATCAACTTTAGAACAAGAAAACTCTGAGCAATGTAAAGTTTTAGGCAGCCTAAACTATCATTCAAAGACACTATTTAGACAAGTTGATGAATTTGTATTAATGCTTTTAAATGGTTCTGTAACTTTTAATGCTGCTTTAAAAACATAAAAAACCCAAATTAAATTGTATATCAATTAGAAAATAAAAACAGTAGCTTGAATACAGTAGACAGCTAAAGAATATGTCCCTTTTAAAGAAAGAATTTGAACATACAAGTCCTATATGCTAAATCCTTTGTGATAATTGAACTAAGTTGCTAACCCATCCATCCTTAAGACCACTAGGATTGATAAACTGAAGTGGCAGAGCCCCAGAGAGGCAGCCAGGCAGAGTGGCTCAGAAGACTGGCTTAGGACTCTGTACACCAAAGTGGGTGCCAGCTCCATTTGAACATATGGCCCTGGTTACTTACCTACCCTCTCTGTGGCCTTCTTCCCTCTCTGGAAATTGCAGATTATAAGAGCTCACAGTACTATAAGGATTAAATGAAATAATACAGGTAAAGTACCTAGAAAAGTAACTGGCACATTTCAAGCGCTCTAATATTAGGTTATTATTCTATCTTAAATATGCATGCTCAAATCTGACATTGCAACCCTGAGGTTTTGTAATTTGAAAGTATAAACTATTCAACTACAATAATAAGTAGTTATGCTGATATATCTTCAGTGCACCAAAGGAGAGATAAAAATCTAATAATAAATTTAAATACTCTCTAAGCGCACTTCAACA
Organism: Glis glis; assembly: GCA_004027185.1. Classification (NCBI taxonomy): domain Eukaryota; kingdom Metazoa; phylum Chordata; class Mammalia; order Rodentia; family Gliridae; genus Glis; species Glis glis. Next base: position 44,346 of record PVJS01004493.1, read on the forward strand.
AAAGCTTAGAGAATCTATTCTATTCTTGTATTATTGATACTTTCAGGTGCTTTCCAAATGAGCTCCTCTACTTAAAACTAAGCCAACATGGATCGCCTAAGCAATTGTAATTGCTATTTATCAAGCATGAAGTCCACCTCTTAAGGAAAACAAACTTCTTAAAAAGCCAGATTCCATTTCTCTCCACATCCATTTCAAACATGTTGGCGTATGTTCTAAGCATCCTATAGCTGTATGTTTTAAGCAGACTCTTTTTTGTCTTATGGACCTTTGATTAAATTACAAGAGAAAAAATTATTTCTTGCTATGACCAGGAACAATATGCTAGATTTCTTGTCCACTCTGTTTGCATTCTGTATTTTTCTCAGTCTACCTTTCATCAATAAATAACAGTGTTGCTTTAACTAAAAAGTGTGGACAATTCTGATTGAATTTTCCACTTCAAAGTACACAAAATCATTTCATCTAACATGCTGTGTTAGAAAATCTATGCTCCATTCTGACCTCCTGTTGCAGCCTATCTCAAGTATCGGTGATGCACCGTATCACACTGCATGGCTGGTGAAGGAGAGTAAACATATTGACTGAGAAATGTTTTGAAAACCCCCTATTCCACACAGATCCCAGCTACTGTCAAAAATCACAAAAATGTTTGCATTCCATCTGTGCAAGAGCATGACAGAGCTCTAGGAGACATTCCCACAACAAATAAAACCAGCTACTCACAGAACACACCATCTAAGCCGGACTTCGCAGGGCTGGTTAGTAGAGGGAAGGGGGAGCAAGATTTGGCCCAAATAATATGCTTAGAGGTGTATGAGAGAAGACGTTATTAACCATGCCCTTCCTTTAACCTATTTGCAAGGTTAAAATAAAATTTAGCAGAAGGGATTACTCCTGCTAGTGAGAAGGCACCACTCAGCCAGCGGCCAAGGAGCACGTGGAAAGAAAGGTAATATATTGATTGACCTTTCCCTCCAATTGCAGTCTAGGCAGCTAGCTGTCTTTTTTCATTTGGGGGGATATGACAGCTGACCCAGCTTATTTTCCTGGACTGGCAAAGTAGGACAGTCCTTGGACAAGTTAGGCAGCCGAGACCAATATACTCCTCCAATGCAGAGTGTTACGACATTAACCCTGTTATAAGGAGGAAACCCTTAAGCAATAATGTTGTAGCCAGATAGGTTTCTAGGCTAGAGCACTTCCTTTTCCACAATACAAGCTTCCTGGGTCCTCATAAGAAAGCAGTGGGAAAGATGCTTTCCAGGTGTATAGAATGACAGCCCAATAAGCAATTTCCATATTCCCTGCAATAAAAGGCAACAGGGTCCATTTACCTCAACATTTCCCCAAAGTGTGTTCAGAACTTTGTTCATAGATATTATTTTACCTTTTTTTTTTTCTTTTTTGCAGTACTGGGGATTGAACCCAGGGACATTCTACCTCCGAGCTACACCTCCAGCCCTATTTTTTATTCTTTATTTTGAAACAGGGTCTCACTAAGTTGTGGAGGGCCTCACTAAGTAGCTCAGGCTGGCCGCCAACCTCCAATCCTCCTGTCTCAGCCTCCCAAGTACTAGGATTACAAGCGTGTGCCACCACACCTGGCTCATAGATATTATTTTATAAGAAAATCTCAAAGTTGTTTGGTTCTGTGTTCAAATAAGTTTAAGAAACACTTAATTAAACACAGCTCAGAGGACTGACCTGCTGTAAGATTTCCCCCAGGACTCTTATGATCATCTGCATTGTATCTACTAAGAGCAAAGGTGTAATCTGCAGTGTTCCCCAAATTAATGAAACACTTTGGGGAGAGATACTGCTCAGGCATGCACACAGAGCATGTTTTGAGAAATGTAAGTTTAATTCAGCCCTACTTCTAGTACAATGCTAAGATAACCACAAGAAAACTGAGACCAAACTATTGCCACACAATATACAAGTTTATTATACTTAGTAACGTTGAATTACAGTCTTGAATTGCACTCTGATGAAAGAGGTAGGTGGCCTACGCTGTAATTCAATAAAGTGCCCCCTTGTGTACCTCACAAGATTGCAGCAACAAATCCACAAGACTGAAAACAAGAGGTACAGAAAGAAATCCCTTGTGCACTACAGTGATTAAATCTCTATAGAAAAAACCACAAGGCATAAAAATACATGACTACCATTCCATGGGCCTATACTTCACATGAAAGATTTAAACCCAGGAAATACAGACCGTTACCCCCACCACGTGTTTATAGCAGTGACAGAACAACACAACTGGGTCCTACCTGTCAATGGCCAAGGCTTATCTTTGTTCTCTTTTCTCTATTGGTAAGTTTCTCATTTCTGAGACTTCCGCTTAGGAGTTAGACCAACCCAAGAGACCATTGTTCAAAACCAACCACATGAATGAAGACAAGGAGAAGAGCTGGAAATGAAATATTCATCCTAAGTTTGGCTGGTTCTGTCTCCCTCCATCCATAGCAGATTCCTCTTCTTCTTGCCATACCACCAGGGTTGAGAATAGTCCTGGACCTATTTTTCCCTTTGAATAGTTTATCACTTTTTAAAAGAAGTTCTAGGTTTATTTATGCCCTTAGCATTGTTGACAATTTTCTTTTTAAACTGTGATTCTGCAGCTTACCCAGCTTGCTTTGATCATTAGGGTAAACAGTCCATCCTAAGTGGAAGAGGGAGTCTCAAAAATAGGAGGTTTTGCTTCTTCTATAATTTTTCAAGTAGATACCTTACCTAAAAGTTGAATAAAAGAATGCTATAAACTGAGGTAAATAATATTTAGCGCCACAAAGAGGTATGCCTCTTCTGTATCATAGTCCTTGGGTGGAGGTACTAAGTTACTCTGCTCTCTGCTTCAGCTGGGCCTGGGGATTGTTGGGACCCATGGTCAGTAAAAGAAGCAGGCAATACAAACAGGTAAAGAGATAGCCAAGATCTTGGCGTCATCAGGCAAAGACTAAAAAATAACTATGCTAAGAGATACAGTGGCATACGCAGGACAACATGAATGAAGACACGGACAATTTTGGTGAAGAGGAAGAACTGCAAAAAGGAATACGAAAGGGAAAATTTGGACTCAAAAATGTATCCAAATGAAATGGGCTTTCTCTCTGGCTGAGAAAAAGCAAAGGAAAGGGTCAGCAAAGTTGAAGTAAAAAAACAAAACAGAAATTATCCACAATGAATCAACAAGAAAAAAGTACAAAGCAAAACAAAAACAGGTATCTAAGATCTGTGGGACAATTTCAGTCTTAGATGTATCTGAAGCCTGAGGATGAGAGGAGAGAAAGCAGGGTAAAAGATATATTAGAATAAACAACAGCCAAGGAATTTACAAACAGTTTGTGAAAGCCAACAATCCACATACCCAACAGGCTCAGCAAAACCAAAGCAGAATAAATAAAAGGAAAAATATACTTGGGCACATTAGAGTCTAATCTCCTTTTCAGGCAGAAAGTAAGTAAATGTATGTTAGGTAATGGGAAGGAAGTATCTACCAAAACACATACACACACACAAACTTTGAAAAAATATTAAAACAGGCAGAGGAGTTATTGAGACATTGAAACCAGTTACAAAAAGAGGCATTGCTGGCCTCTGAGCTTTGGCCAGTAAGTGTGTTTGAGCTGACCCGGTCGCTCACAAACACTGCTAGGAAACAAACTCCTTCCTAAACCCTTTAAGAACCCGCAGAAACAAGACGAGACTTGACCAGACTTGCCTGGTGAAACGTCTCAGTTACTTTTTTAGAGCTGCCCATCATGTTTTGATTTGCTTTTCTCTTTGAGTGAGGGAATGGATGAACACAGGGGCACGTAGGATAGAGAAGTCCTCAAAGGCAAAGGGATGATCTCAGTACTTCTTCGCAAGTCTACAAGCCAAATTAGGTAACTTAGATTTACCCTATGCTGGGATCATTTCTCTTCTAAATTAAAAATACTTCCCACACTTTCACCAAATAAACTGTTAACCCCATACTGACAAATTTCCTGTTTTGCAAGTCTTTGGCAAACACAACTCTGATGACTCTGAGAAAGGTCAATAAATGTAATTCACTAGTTTTTCGAAGTTCTGAGGTGGAGGAAATCCCGTGGACAAGAGAGGTTGGGCTGTAACAACATATCTATGCACACTTCACCTTTGCCTGCTAAAATATTGGACAGCCTATAGCCATACCACCCTAAATGTCCCCAATCCCATCTGATCTCCAAAGCCAAGCATGACTGGGCCTGGTTAGTACGTGGATGGGAGACCATCTGGGAAAAAAAAAAAAAACATGTGAAAGTTCACTGGTATTTGTACCTTTCTGGAGTACAAAAACTCATAGAAAAAAATAAACAGTGTTTAAGATCTGTGAGATAATAACAAACTTAAAACATCTGCACTTCCTGTATATATGTTATACTTCAATAAAAAGAGGGCAGCCTGTGTGCATGCCTGCTTGCCTGCCTGCCTTCCTTCCTTCCCTCCCTCTCTTTCTTTCACTGGGGATTGAACCCAGGGCCTTATGCAAGCTAGGCAAGTGCTATACTACTGAGCTACATCCCGTCCTAAAAGAGGTGGGTTTTTTTTTGTTGTTGTTGTTGTTCTCTCTCTCTCTCTCTCTCTCTCTCTCTCTCTCCCTCTCCCTCGCTCCCTCCCTCCCACCCTCCCTCCCTCTCCCTCCCTCTCCCTCTTCCTCTCTCTCTCTCACTGCTGAGCTATACCCCAGCCCCATTTTATTTTTTTATTTTAAAATAGGCTCTCACTAAGTTGTAGAGGGCCTCATTAAGTTGCTAGGCTGGCTGTGAACCTGCAATTCTCCTGTCTCAGCCTCCCAAGTACTGGGACTATAAGTGTGCGCCACTAAGCCCAGCTTTGTTACTTCTTTTTTTTTAAGGTTAGGAAGTGATTACTCAAAAGGCAGCTGGCTCTACTCAGCCGCAAGTGTAAGTACTCAACCCCTAGCACTTAGCATAGGGTCTGGCCATAAAATGAATGCTCAGTATGTATTAGTGGAACTGAATTCCAAAGATATTTTTTACCCTGTCATTTTCGAGCACTTCAATACTATATTTATATCTTAGCATCATGGAAAATAAGTGGAATCCACTTTCCTTAAACTTACTTGTATGAATCTAAGTAGACAGATGTGAGGTTGAGAAAGATGGGTTGAGGCCTTTTACTTCTTCCTTTCCTGGAATATGCTGCCGTTTTGTTGTGATAAACATATTAGACCTGAATATGGTTAAGTAGTCCGTTGTTAGGGGAAGCTAGGCATGTCAGTAGGCTCCAGCAGAAGGTAGAAGTGGCCAGGTGGCTACTAGGAAATAGCTCAGAATGAAAAGGAAGAAACTCTGGGTCAAAGATTTTTCTTTTCCTTTTTTTTTTCTTTTTGTAGTACTGGGGATTGAACCCAGGGACATTCTATGTCTGAACCACACCCCTAGCCCTATTTTATTTTTTATTTTGAAACAGGGTCTCACTAAGTTGCTGAGGGACTCATTAAGTTCCTAAAGGCTGGCCTCCAACCTGAGATCCTTTTGTCCCAGCCTCCCAAGTACTGGGATTACAGGTATACGCCACCATGCCCTGCTGAATTTCATAATATTTAAAAACGTTTTAATGTAAGCTGGTGGATATGTTAATTTGTTTCACTATAATAACCATTTTACTGTATATGCACATATAAATAATAACATCATACCTTACTATACACAATAAAACTTGTTTTCAAAATTTTTGAAGCTGGGTGTGGCGGCACATGCTTGTAATCCCAGTACTTGGGAGGCTAAAACAGGAGGATCATAGATTTGAAGCTAGCTTTGGTAACTTAGCAAGACCCTGTTTCCAAATAAGAAATAAAAAAAATCGGGCTTTGGGTATAACTTGAAGGTAGAATGCCTTTGGGTTCAATCCCTAGTACCACACACACAAAAAAATTTTTTGAATGGGTAATAGATTATCATAGCTCAAAATTCAAGCAATATAAGGAGGCATTCCATTTTTTTTTTTTTTTTTTTTGCCGTACCAGGGATTGAACCCAGGGGCGTTCTACCTCCGTGCTACACCCCCGGCCCTATTTTTTTTATACTTTATTCTGAACCCGGGTCTCACGAAGTTGCTGAGGGCCTCACTAAGTAGAGAGAGACAGAGAGAGAGAGAGAGCTGAGGCTGGCCGCGAACCCGGATCCTCCGGTCTCCACCTCCCAAAGTACTGGGATTACAAGCGTGCGCCACCACGCCCAGCTCCATTTTTTAAAAGTCCCTTCTATCCTTCTCCTATCCACCTAGTTCCCATATTCATTTCCCAGAGAGCAAATAAGCAATATTTGATTACATAAACAAATGTAAATATACATTCTTACTCCCCTTCTACTGTTCCAGAAAAGAAAACATATTAAGGCTACAATGTAATCTTGATTTTTCCTTTTGATCTCCATAGGAAACCATGTCCTTGTTGATTTTTTTAAATTTATTATTGTGGTATGGGGATTGAAGCCAGGAGTGTTTTATCTCCAAGCTACACCTCCAGCCCTTTTTAGTTTTTGCTTTGAAATGGGGTCTCACTAGGTTGCTGAGGGCCTCACCAAGTTGCTGAGGCTTGTTTGGAACCTGCGATCCTCCTGTCTCAGCCTCCCAAGTACTGGGATTACAGGTGTGCGCCACCACTACTGGCATGTCCTCACTGTTTTATGTAGTTGCATGATATTTCACAGCATGGGTGAAGTACAATTTACCCAGTTAACTAGTAAAAGATGTTTGGGTTACTGCTAACCTTTTTGCTATTAAAATGTATGCTTAATAGATAGTCTCTTTCCTGACTCATTTGACATGTGTGCTAGTATAGATGATGGCTGCATTTCCACCAAACAACTGATGGGTCAAGGGTACATGCAAATTTGCTTTTGATTAATAGGTTGCGCTAACTTACATTCCCACCAGCAATATTAGTAAAGAAGCTATTTCTCCAGAAAGCACCAAACTTTCAAATTTCTGCCAATTTGATACATGAAAAAGAAAAAAAAATCCCAGTACAGTTTTTAACTTGCACTTCTCTTATGAAGGCAGTTGAGAATCATTTCCTATGCATAAAAAAAAAGCCATTTATTTATATGTGCTTTTCTGTGAGCAGTCTCTGTGCCCTTTGCTTGCTTTTCATTTGACTTGTTAGGGATCTGGAATTCTTAAAACCAACAGACACAAAATCCTTGTAAAGTGGGAGAGACACACATAGGAACTATGGGGTAACAAACACTTCTCAGACATCTTTTCAGAATTACCTAAGTCTGGAGTAGAGTGGCATTGGGTGGCAGAAGAGAAGGGGCCAGGCCAAAGGATTTCTCTTGCACGTGAATTAAAAAGAACATCACCACTACGTGAAGTATAGTGATTGCCTTTCCTTTGAACCCCGAGAAACCCTGCATTGTCCCATACAGGACATGCCTGGGAGGGAGGCCTAACCTGCTCAGATGGGGGTAGCAAAGAACACATGGCATGATGGTGCAGGAAGGAGATGAACTGGTCTGAATCCTGGCTTCACCGTCCCCAGCTCTGGGACCCTGTGCCAGTCACTGAACTTCACTGCTCTCTCCTGCACAAAGGCAGGGAATCATGACACAGGTTTGCTAGGCAGGTAGAAGACCTTCTAGGTATAGCTCTTTCTAGACATAAAGAGAGGAAATTGATCACTTGGGATGTGGGAACACATTCTTTTAGTGTGATGCACACTGTCATAGCTTTGTCCTATAAACTGCAAACGTGGCCCATAGGAGTTGAAATTGAACATCAAAGACAGCTGTCCCATACAGTTAGAGAATGACCAAAGAAGAAATGAAAATATCGTTTATGTGGCCAATGCAAGGTTTTCCTTATGATCCAAATTATAGTAGGTATTTTTTTGTTGGTTTATGCCTAATGCTTGTGGCTAAACCTCTTTATCCATTGATAACAGGAGGTGGCCTTTAAATTCATTGACTTCTCTGCTTTCTTTCATGAGTTCTCCATACCTCTCAGCCAGTCATAACAGAAGCAACTGAGATAAAATCAATGAAAAGACAAAATAGTTTTTTCTTATGCTTGATACCTGTAGCAATTTCAGAATGTTTTACATTATTATTGTCTTCACATTTAAAGCTTTATGATTTTCATGATGCTGCTTCCAGCACCATAATTTAGTGCCCCATAAAAGTGACAGAAGTTTTTTTTCTTTTTCCTTTCTTTTTTGGGGGTACCTAACAGGTTCTGCTTCTTGACCTGGGTGCTGTAGCATGGAATTGTTCAGCTTATGGAAATCCATAAAGCTGTATCTGTATGAAACCACATCACATTTTAATAACAAGATCTTTTTTTTTCTTACACATGTACATGCTCTGGGAAAGAAAACTTGTCAGTCTCTACCAAAGAGAAATCATTTCAATGGCCAGATGTGTGTCCACGGCACTATCTGTGGAGACTGTCGGCACCTCTAGTCCTCGTGTTAGATATGTCCATCAGGAGGCAGCAAGGCATGAGGGTTAAGAGTAGGGATTCCAAGAGCCAAGCTAGCTAGGTTTGAGTCCTGGCTCTCTTTTACTAGCTGTGTGATCCTGTGCAGACTGTCACATCACTGTGCTTCCGCTTCCATACCTGCCACATGGCGGCAACAGGACTGGATGTCCTAAGGTTGAAAGCAGTCCATGTGTGTGGCACACTTGGAACCGCTGGGCACAGACCAGCGCTGCTTAAGTGCTGGCTAGCCCATGACTCCCAGGGGCAACACCTCTCTCCGGTGGCCCTTTCCCTTATGACATATTTTTTGAATATTTATTTTCTCTTGGAGACACCCATGTGAATACAGAGGAGAGGGTGAATCAGCTCCACCATCAGTTCATGTCCTTGGGTGCCTCCTGTTCAGTCCTGTGCCCTCGCCTCCTGTCTCTAAACAATCTTGTTAATATGTCTCACGCATACTCAGCTCTTCCTATGCACTCCTGTAAAGTGATCACATACTGTATGGTGTGCATGTACTTTTAATTGGCATTAAAAGTGGAGGACTACAGAATTGATTTTTAACCTATTTCATACAGTACTCTGTTTTGGGCTCTCTTCACACTGTGCGTGTCCCACCCTTCAGGCTGTTGCTTCTAGTTGCTCTCACTCTGTTTTCCCAATCACCCTTTCAGGGGTCCACAGCCACTGTCTATACCTCTAACTCTGCAACACGAGAATGCTGCAAGGCCTACCTGTGTGCACGCCCTCCTGCAGAAGCAACTTCTTTAGGATTGGGATTGCTGGGTCGAGGGCAGACTCTGTAGGATTTAACAAGTGCTGCCAGTTTACTCCCCAAAGCGGCCTGATTACTATATGTGTGGCTGCACCAGACCATCCATTTATCACAACACTGCTAATGAGGAAGGTGGTGTTATTCCTCCACTGTACTGATGAGAACAGAGACCTTCCCTTGACTCCACAGGTTGGACACAGAATTTGAAAAGGGGTCTGCCTAATCTCAGAGTTAGCATGTAACCCAGCATGAAGGGCAATGACCAGAGCTTATCCTCCATCCTGATATGTGTCATACCCCTCCATTCTGGTCCGGCCCATACATAAGTGCTACATTCACTCATGGAATGAACATGCCCATGGTCAGGCTATTTAAAAAAGTCCTATCCGTCCTTAAGATCCAGATTGAAAACCACCACGAGCATGAAGCATTTTCCAACTGCCCCTCAGTCTCCCTCCACTTAAAATCAACACCACACTCCTACTGTTCACCACACAATTTATTACTGTCTCTGCTTTATTTCTTTGCCAATTAAATTACATCCTCAAGGGTAAGACTCAAGTATGCAAGTTATATTCTTTCCTGCCTACCACACTGCTGAGTGTGTAGCAGGCAGTCAAAAATATGCAGAACTGCAGACTTTTAACAATGTGGACATTATACCTGGAAGATCAACTGATCCGAACCCCTTATTTTACAAAATAGGGGGAAAGGCCCAGAAAAGATAAATAATGATTACCTAATACTTATGATAACGGTAGTCATAATTTAAAGGATTGTTACAGTTTGGTGCTAATTAAGGGTCTGGCCATGTGGTAAAATCTCCTCATTCATTATCTCATCGAATCCTCAAAACATCTCAATGAGATTGATATTATTTTGGCCCCCATTCTATGGATGAGAAAACTGGAGCTTTCTCTAAGTGACTCAGTAATTGGATCAAGGTCACGGCTAACACATTTCAAAAATGAGATTCACGCTTCTTTTACTTGGGACTAAAGATAATTTACAGATGGCTGATGTAAAAACAAACAAGCAAACCTGTAAGCTGCCTCGAAGATTTCTATTAGAAATTTATGATCCCTAAAGGCCTTTATAAAAAAGTTTATACAGTACAACATTTTATGTGACTAAAATACTCCCAGAATAATTATGGCAACCAGTCTTCCAATCCCTTCCTCATCTTTCTATGTCCTTAAATATAGTAACATGTATTGCATCCTCCAAAAAAGGAGAAATTCTTCTTTAACACTTGAAATTCCTGGGACTAGGAAGGTGTTAATTACCATCCAGAAACCCCATGCATAATAAGGCTCAAAAATGTAGATAATTTAAAGCCTATACTCTAAGTGCTTAAGAAAAAAAGTCAACCTATTTCTTTTGATATGACAGACAGAAACACAATTGCATGATTTTTCCTTGCCTTTATTTTATATCATCTATGCAACTGTGAACTCTCGTCCAGGCAGCTTCTCGTTCCCTCTGAACAGTGGGTTTCTAAGGTCTCAAAGACATTTACTCTTCAGATAGGTAAAAATGAAAAAAGGATCAATCCTAAAAGGTTTATAGTAGTGAGAAAAGAAGACCATCTGCTCGGAGATAGCTCTGGGCTGATTTTCCCAGCAGGGGAGCCCAAGTTTTATAAACCTCATTCTCATTAGAGAAAAGGAGAGAAATTGCTGAGAATTAGTATAAAGGATTTTCAAGCCCTCCAGCAGATTGAAACCATGTATCTTAGAATTACACTTAGGTTTTGGTAGTGGAATGATCCGTGTATTGGGGTAGTTTTGTTTTTGTTTTTTAAAAGGACAGAATGTCATGACACTTCCTGGTTTTGAAATATACTAGATGCTATGCCTACCACTATCAGCTCTCACAGGCTCGAAATTCCAATACAATCTTTATGAACTTATTTATTCTGGATCAGCAAAGCTTCCAACATAAAATGACAGCTCATCGAGAATAAATCTTCATCATCCTTTTGTGCTGAAATGCCAGGAGATTTGAAAACGAATCCTCTGTAAACTCTCATGTTCTCTTCTGTCCAGCAGATCGTGTCCCTGATGCTCCCGCATCAAATTGATTTTTATTTAACAGAGGCCTTTACCAGCTCCACGAATAACAGCTCTGTGGTCTTTGAACTATTATTCTTACCGCCAGTTTTGCTCCATTCTTTGTTCATTTGCTGTGTTAACAGCGTTCCTACTGGGGGACAGACAGGTGAGCATATTCTCAAAGCGAAAGACACTCTAGACATTCCCAGTGGACAAACTCGACCAATCAGAGGTTCATTGCTTATCTTTGATCTCCCCCTCACCCTTTTCTCTTATTCAAATAAAACAGATTTAAAGGCTTGTTTTCCCATACTCAAAGCACAAAAGGCTTTCTAAGGCAAGGCAAAAATTCAGAAAAAGAAAAAGCCAATTCCTTGAGCAGAAAAATGAGCCTCTTTTTTCTGGCTCATATTTCACCCATAGTTTTAAAGTAGTTTCTGTTTTAAAAACTAACTTCCCCAGAGGACACCAGTGGAATACGGCCTACTAATAAGGCTTTGCAAGTAACGAAGAATGAAGCCATTTGCTGAGGGATGTTTAGGATTGAGAAATGCCATTTAAAAATCCCAGACAAAGTGGTAAAATATCTAGTTTTAAATAGCCTTCATAGAGGAGAAAGACAATTTTGTAATTCGATAAAGAGAATATGTTATATACCTTCCTTGTTGTGCCGATGACAAAACCTGGACCATGTGGGGACTCAGTGTCACGTGACTACCCAAAGCCACAGAGCTAGTTAATGATAAAGGTCAGTGTTCAGCCCAGGCCAGTGTATTCTTTGTACCACACCCTATTGTTATTGGGAAACTAAATATTCCTATCTGGCCGCACTTTTTCACAGATTGTACAACACAGACTTACAATAAAATCAATGTTCTCAAAAGATTTGGCAGCTGTTTGCCATAAATTGTCACTGGCTCTCAGAACATGGAAACCTGTAATTTGTAAGAATTCTTTACTACGACTCAGGTTATTGAGTTGAAAATGATACAGTGCCGATTCTAAGCCAAGTGTGCTCACAATGAAAGGTCACTGGCTCCACAGATGCACATTTCCATTTGCCATTTATTGTCCAAGTAACGCGTCCGCACAGCAAACAGTGGCTTCTCCCCTCACTCCTTCCTATTAGAAAAGATTTTTAGGTGCTTCTCGGATTCCTAGCATTTTGGAAAGGAAAGAATCTGACCTTTTAAACCTATTTGGTGCTGTGGCTGGACCAATTCACAGAACGCATTAAGGCGCCAGATATATTCTTTGGAACTGTTTAATGAGTTCCTCGGAAAGTTTGAAAAAGAAGCCATGATTCTCACTCAAAACAAGACGAAAAAGCCTCTTACCACTAAAAGAAGAAAATTAGCTAATTTATAGTGTGCTATATAACACATTACATGATGAGGCACAGGATTTCTGAAAATGCTGAGACAGTATGAAATGAATATAGGACAAAAGAAAAAGAAAGAACAAAACACATGCTGAGTTGTGTCCTTACAACACCACAGACTCAGTGGTACGTGCTGTCTAACCGTGGGCGTGCTTAATTCGCATGATAGGTACCTGTGGCCTTAGCTAACACCAGAGACTTTGCTGGCTGGAATACTTGAATGGGTTCTCATTGGTGAGGTCAAAATCTGTAGTTTGCTGGTCACACAGTAATGTTAAAAACAGGCTTTCATTGTTAAAATTAGTGATAGTTAAGTGAATTGACAAAATTGTTCTAGATACATTCTTCCTCCTTACATGAAAGGGTATAAGAATCCAGAAAGGCCTGTAACATGTACTTAGAACACCTGAGGTTCAACGGCTAAGTGGCCTTATGTCTAGCAACAGAGCCAGAGGATCCTGTTGCTTGATGCTCACTATAGAGATGTGTGAACCCTGCCTCTGCAAAGTTGTCATGTTGACCTTGAGTGAAATCTTCCAAAAAGAGTTGACTTCAGTGCTTCAAAAGGCCAGAGGGCTTGGAGTTCATTGACTTGAGAGGAAATATGCTTTGTTCCTGTTGCCTAACAAATGTGTGTCTAATAAAAGTCGATGTGCGGCAGAATTGGCTTCAGACTTTAATTTAAACTTCTTGGGTTTAACGAATCCTCACCCAGAACCTCAGACACCTTCTGTGGCTGTTGCTGTCTGTCAAAAGGAGTCAGATATAGCCAAACAGACTTAAGAGTATTTTAACATACATGTAATAACCATAGCACTAAAGCCGACCCACACGACCTCCATAAGTTTTCAGGAATTTTACAAGCCGACTGTTAAAGACATTCTTTATAAATTTAAAATATCTGTATTCACAAGTAAACACATTATATCATAAGCAGGGACAACAGATATTCAAAAAGGACTCACTTCCTTTTATTTATTTATTTGTAGTTCTGGGGATCAAACCCAGGGCCTCTTGTATGCTAGGCAAGTGCTCTGCTGCTGAACTATATCCACAGCCCTGCTTCCTAATTCTTTGCTATATTTTCCTAGAGCTTACATCTATTGTATCTAAGCATAGAGAAACTATGTAACTATGTAAGATAACAGAACTATATCATAGCACTTTACTGGGCGTTTTGTCACAGCTGAGTTCAGTGATGTCACATGGGCACTTGGAATTGGCATACTCTATAGAAACAAGAAAATGTCACAAATCAGGGTTTGGTTTTGTTTTCAGGGCTGACGGTTGAACATTCACCCAGAACACCACTGGCAGGCATGGTCTTGAGTTAACAGAGAAGACTTTGCCTCCTCTCTATATCCCTGGTCTACAGACTTCAATTACACCAGCATAAGTAAACCCCACGGCCCATTTACCGCAGAGGGACTGTACTGCCATGCACACTGCCGCCCAGGGTACAGGGACGCACTCACTTTTGAAGCGGCTGGGTCCACTAGTCTCTGGCGATGTCGGGCTGAGCTGAAGTGGCTCTTCGGAGGCTGCCCTTCCTGACAGTGAATGGAAGATGGGGAATGAACGAGAGGTGGGAAGGGAGGAGGTAGGCGTGGGATGATGGGAAATGGTCAAAAAAGGGAGAGGGTCAGTGTTTAACGGCACCGTACTTTGTTAAAAATCTATATAACAGAAACACACGACACACTCCCCCACGAAAGAACATGCTACATGCAAGTGATTTTGTTAAAAACAGTCTTGTACATGCGTGTATATAAAAGTCACAAACACAACCCAGGATTAAGTCATTGCTCATCAAATCTTCATTCCTCTATGATCTCATCATTTCTCTAATTGCATTCTAAGGGTACTAAGGAAAACAGGAACGTGATTTCCCTTAACATGAAGTCCATCTTCCTAAAATAAAGGAAGGCCTCATGGAGCATTCTTAGACTTGGACCCATTTGGCTATCACCAAAAATGACTTATGAATCACAATTCTCCTTGAAACCATAACAATCTCCTGCCTCGGAAGCTTCTCTCTCCACCATCCTGGCAGAATTCATCTTGTCTGTCAGCCACCAATAACTGGGCCCCTAAGTGTATATTATACTTTCTTGGCTCAAATAGAGATTTACATTAAGTTTATAACTTCAACCTACATAAAACAGAAGTCTCTCCTTTGACCAACTCTGTTAATGCCCATACATATGTTGAGCAAATGTATCACACAGAAAGGCTTAACACTTCCCCCATGACTCATTCCATGCCAACACACACAAACACACAACCCAAGGTACTATATTTTAATAAAAAAGTTAGGAGGAGTCCCTGTACATGGTATAGAGTGTTACTCCTTCATCTTTCAAAGCCAGCCAGGTGTGGTGGCACATGCCAGTAATCCCAGTACTTGGCAGGCTGAGACAGGAGGATCACAGGTTTAAGGCCAGCCTCAGCAACGTAGTGAGACCCTGTTTCAAAACACAAAATAAAAAGGGCTGGGGGTGTAGCTTGGAGGTAGAATGCCCTTGGGTTCGATTCCCATACCTCAAAAATATTTTTAAAAATTAAAGAATTTAAGAAGCAAACATTACATCCCTGTGAGCATGGACTCCAGAGAGGGCTAGAAGAAAGCAACAGAGAGATGGTTTCACTAAACCTTTAGGCTTAACGACCCTGATGCATGACAGAGAAATGACCCTCAGAAGAAGATCATTTGCTCAGCTGTGTTAACAGAGCTGAAAGACCCTCCACTTACATAAGAAGTGAAAGACCCTCCACTTACATAAGAAGCCAATGCCTATGACTTAACACTTAAGAAATCATTTCTTCTTCTTCTTCTAGGAATAACAGCTCCATTACTTTTAGGACACGTATCAATCACACCCACTTGAATTGCCAATAGTCACTGCTTTGGTGCCGACAGTATAATGGTTACTTTTCAAAAGGGAAATGGAATAAGTAATAGCAGATTACAAAACAGGATTATGGGGATTTTAGCTTCTTTGTTTGCCTTTTGGGTTTTTCCCCCTAGAAATTGCCCTGACAGCATGTGTTCTTTCTCTACTCTCTTCTGAAAAAATTCAAGGAAATAGTTTTAAAACTTGACCTAGAAAATGTACCAAAGATTCAAGCAGAAATGATACTCATTAATACACTGAATATTTGGCAAAACAAAACCAAAAAACTAGCATGAATTTACATTTCAACAGACTCAATAGTTTTTACATGTGAAATAAAGTTTGGGGGAAAATCAGATCATTTATTTAGTTTGACTGCTTGAAAATTATCCTTGAAACTTAATGGTTTATCAGAAGGGGGTTTTATTGCTTTTTTTTCCCTCCCTAAAAGAAGTTATCACATGTAAATAAATAGTTATCCTCATTAATATATCTGGAGAATTCTCCGCCCTTATTAACCTCCCTATGGGATGATTACAACTGATTTAAGAGTTCCAATGCATGGTGCCAGGCTCCCACTCATCAGGAAAAAAATTAATCTCAGCCTTAAATACACAATTACAGTCAATGTGCAAATTAACTAAATCCTAGGCCTGTGGTTTATTGCTCTTCTTCTGACTCCAAGGTGAAAATGTTATCTTTTTTTAATTAGCTAATTGTACCATGAACTCAGCAGGAGGCAGAGGTTGATATTAAACCTGAGATCTGAATCTGAAACTCCCAGTTGGGTGGGAAGCTGGTTTAAAAAAAGCAAGCACATCCTTCAAGAGGTGGGTTTCTAGAACCTGGTCTCCATTTTATCTCATTTATCATCAAGTACAATGAAACTGTAACAACAGTCTGCTTGCAATGAATAAATAGGTCTATGAAATAATCAATGTTGTTAGACAGAGATTCCAGTCGTATATCTTAATAGAAACCAAGGAAGCGCCTGGAGGATTAATGTCATTTTAATGAATTGCATAAAGAGTGAAAATAAAGGAATTGTCAACAGCTCACAGCAAGTTTTTCTCCATCTGACTCATATCTTAAACTTAAATGAACATTAATTTGCAATAGTCATGTTGCATTCTATTGCTAAAATAAAGTAGTTAGCTGCTCATATATGGAAAGTTAGCACTGAGACCTTGTGGAAAGGTGCACACATTTGGATCCTAGATGGAAACCTTTGAGCAGAACTTTATTCATTAAGGAGCAGGACACACCTGCTTCCTCGCTTTCAGGGAGACCTTAACTGGAAAGCTTTTTCTTTCCTTTTCTCCAGTTTTGTTATTACCAGATTTCCTAGTATTTCCAGGGGAAGTACAGACAATGCATCTTTGAGCTTAGTCAGTTAAGTATAGTATACCACTTCAATTATGTAGTATATAATATATTCCTTTTAAAAAGCAAACAAGGCTCTCATAAGTGGTTTCTCAGGAAATCCACTTTCTTATATGCTATGGCCTGAATGTGCCCCCAAATGTACAGAGCCCCTTTAAAATTAAAAGCCCCAATCTCCCCAATCTTCTGACATTGTTTTTCTGCAACTGAGCTTCTTCATGCTGACATGGAACCTGAGGAACTGGCCCCAGAGCCTGGGCAGGTGCCAGCAAGGGTTGAAAAATTAGAACTGTAACATGTTCTCTGGCTAGCACTGCCTAGCTAAGTCTACAAATGTATGTCTCCTGCCTTTTGTCCCACTGTACACCCTTTCTGCTTACAAAAGCTATCTGCACCGTGAGCCCCCCCAAAATGGAGATTTGGGATAGAGAAGGTCTCCTCTATCTTCCTCAGCGATGGCTTTGAATAAATCTGTTTTTTCCCACCAATTTCTGTCTCCTAAATTTTATGGTTAAATGGCAGACAAGCAGGAAAACCTGTGATTCTCTTAACAAAAAACCCAGGTGTCAGAAACTTAACCCCCCAAATTCATATGTAAATGGTATCTGGAAGTGGGGCCTCTGGGGTTATTATAATTAATTAATTAATTAGGATTTGATGAAGTTATGATGGTGAGGCCCCTATGAGGACATTATTTAAGACTTTATAAGAAAAGGAAGAAAGATCTGAGCTGGTATGCTTGGTCTGTCTCACCAAGTAATGCGCTCTTCCATAATATGACAGAGCAAGGAAGCCCTCTCCAGATTTTAAGCAGAAGCAGGCACCACACTCTTAGAATTCCCATCCTCTGGACCATCAGCCAAATAAACTCCTATGATTTATCAATTACCCAGTCTTGGGTATTTTCTTATAGCAACAGAAAGTTAACTAAAACAATATACATATAAATTTTCTCACATGTGTGCATATATGATGTTGATACCCTGACATATATCAAAATGTATAATTACAATGCACCAATAAATGAACATAAAAAAGAAAACCATTAAATTCTATCAATCATGCTAACAAGAAAGGCAAAATTTGTGACTTCATTTTTCCCTCCAAATTTTAAGTACCAAGAATCTGTTTCTCCTCCTAAATGACAGCCTTCAGAATCCGGTATTTGTCATTCCAGTCTGAGACATCAATCTCCTGGTACCATTTACCTCCTGGCTAATGACATCAACATCAGCAAAATAACAGATTGGACCTGGCGGGGCCCCACTGGGCTCAGAACTGAATGGCTTATTTATATTTGCAAATCAGGGCTCTTCACTGAAAAGAAGGATGAGGGAGGAGGATGTGGGGACTTGAATTTCTTACTAATAGTTTTGTGGAAACAAAAGCACATTCTATTACTTAGGTAGACTCAACCAAAATCATTTTGCTGTGATAACTACCAGTAATAAAAGTAACAACCCTCAGTTACGTAAATAAACTATTAGAAAATGACAAAAGAAGAGTTGACATGTGCATAATGCAGAAACTTAATGAGACGTTATTTCATCTCTAAACGAAGTGCTTTCACCAAGCCTTCACCTGTTAAGTAAGTTGTTTTAGAATTTACAAACATCCCTTAGCACTGCAGATCATACCTTTAAAAGAAATTATTGTTCCCTTAACATTACAGATCTGATACCTTAGTACTCTAACCTAATTTGCATCACATAAACATATTTACAAGAATGCTCTGTGGAAAACAATATATCAGGCTTGAAATAATGGGCACCCAATGAATTTAGTTCCTTAAAGCAGACTATTTATAAAAGCCTAGTTCTTTAAATCAAGTATAAGTTACTCTATCTCAAAATGAGTGCTACAAGGAAAATTTAAAACTAAGTGTATCTATAATTTTGGCATGAGTCCCATTTTTTAAAAACATCTATCATTAAACACTTCCAGCCTAGACATGTTAGTGTTACAAAACAAAAAACAGAAAATCACCCGATGGATGATAAAAATGTTTTAAGAGCTCCTAGACTGCTTCTTAAAAGTCCATTTAATGGTGCATGCCTATAATCCCAGAAATTGGGAGGGTTAGTCAGGAGGATCACAGGTTGGAGGACAGCCTAGGCAATTTAGTGAGACTCTGTTTCAAAATAAGACAGGGCTGGAGGTGTAGCTCAGAGGTAAAGTGGCCCTGGGTTCAATTCCCAGTACCACAAGCATGCACACACATGCATGCATGCATGTCACACACACACACACACACACACACACACACACACACTCCATTTTAGAAAGTTTTAATCCTGCAAAGGGCTGTGTGTGTGACATGTTTTTAACACACCAAACCTCACTATGACATATAATTGCAATGCACCAATAAAAATTTTATAAAGTTTTAATTCTGAAAAGAATCTCATGCATTCTCAGAGAAGAATAAACTTCACCCAACTCATAGTTTTTATCTGTGATAAATATATTTTACTCCAATCAAAATTCTTACTAAACACTAAAATACAACAAAGCTACTCCAAATAGGTACCATTGAAGATGCCCTTGAACACAGCAAAGTAATCTAGGACAATTCAAAGTCAAAATACTCCAGGAAAATAAGTTGATTGATAAAGTGCACAAGGTAGGCAGATCTAACAATTATCAAGCATATCAAAACAGGGATCAGAAACGAAATGAACATGGGAGAAATGTGTCATTTAGAAGATAGAGCACACTCTCCATTATCACATCAGGGCATCTAAAACCCATGGAACTAATCACATAATAATTTAGGAAAGCCTCCATAATGGATAACATTATAAAGAGGGGAGCAGACCATTTTCTCTCATCTTCTTTCAGAGCCAGGTTTTTCAGATTAGCTCAAGAGGTAAGCCATCAAACTGAGACAGGGAAAGGAAGAGCCCCACCTCTGACAGCAAACCCTAAGACTGTGGCTTTCTACCCTTCTTCACTGTGCTGCTGCTCATATTTTACATCATGAAGTAATCTGCCAGTTCTACCCGCAGTGGACTCTATTTCCTTGTCTACTTTAATTCCTTGTTTAAAAAAAAGCTGGTCTCTATCTACTAAATTGATAACATAATAGGGAATTAAAATCCACACTAAGGGGGATAGGGGTGTGGCTCAGTGACAGAGCACCAGCTTAGCATGGGCAAAGCCCAGGGTTCCAACCCTGATCTATGAAATACAAAACAGAACAAACCCAAGAAATACATTACAACAAAACAAACAAAAACTACCCTAAGGGATGGGATAGGAATCGTCTACGGAACTCATTGAAAATACTTCAGAGAAGCTGGGCGTGGTGGCGCATGCTTGTAATCCCAGTACTTTGGGAGGCGGAGACCGGAGGATCCGGGTTCGCAGCCAACCTCAGCTCTCTCGCTCTCTCTCTCTCTCCCTAGTGAGGCCCTCCGCAACTTTGTGAGACCTGGTTTCAAAATAAAGTATAAAAAAAATAGGGCCAGCCGGGCGTGGTGGCGCATGCTTGTAATCCCAGTACTTTGGGAGGCGGAGACCAGAGAATCCCGGGTTCGCGGCCAGCCTCAGCGCGCATGCGCGCGCACGATCGATCGATGGATAGATCGATCGGTCTATCTCTCTCTGTCTGTCTCTCTCTCTGTCTCTCTCTCTCTCTACCTAGTGAGGCCCTCCGCAACTTCGTGAGACCCGGTTTCAAAAATAAAGCATTAAAAAATAGGGCCGGGGGCGTAGCGCGGAGGTAGAACGCCCCTGCGTTCAATCCCCAGTACCGCAAAAAAAAAAAAAAAAAAAAAAAAAATAGGGCCAGGGGTGTAGCGTGGAGGTAGAATGCCCCTGGGTTCAATCCCCGGTACTGCAAAAAAAAAAAAAAAAGAAAATATTTCAGAGAGCGCCCAGGCTTCAGTCACTTACTTATTTCCCCCACTATCCATATACTACATGCACTATTACATATACTGTACGTACTATTTTTAGTAATAGTCTTATTTAAAAATATGACTCTGTTTTTAAAACATTTTAAATACTTTTTTTTTGGTGCTGGGATTTGGGGATTGAACCCAAGGGCAGGGGTGCTATACCTCCAAGCTATACCCCCAGTCCTTTTTATTTTTTATTTTGAAACAGGGTCTCACTAAGTTGTTAGGGCCTTGCTAAGTTGCTGAGGCTGGCCTCAAACTTGTGATCCTCCTGACTCAGCCTACCAAGTACTGGGACTATAGGCATGTGCCACCATGCCTAGCTTCAATAGTTGAATTTTCATGATGGCTACATAATGACATCTTTAAATCATGGTTTTGTTGTGATAGTTATGTTTTTATGCATACTAAGAAAAATATGATAAATACTAAATTAAAAATATCTGTGTACTCACTGGAGCCATCCTGTGTGCAAACAGAGGTACTCCACCCCTACCCCACCTCACCCCACACACACCTGGGAAAAGCATGGCTGCCCAGGACTTGCTCACTCATGGGGTAGGGATGGAGGGTGATGGTCACTCCCCTATAATATCTCCTTAACAACTCCAACTTCCCACTGAGATTTCACATGTCTATGACCCAACTCGTGGCCTTTGCTCCCCATATCTGCCCTTCTCAGGGTTCCCTATCTCCAGGAAAGAGACCGCCACTTACTCAGTTGCTCTGACCAGTGGCCTAGTTGTCAGCATTCCTAACCTCAGTTTCCCTCTTCTGCTTTCTCCCTCCTTGCCAAACAATCCAGTCCCTATGTAACCCTCAGCAAATCCTACTGGATTCAGCTTTATGATACATTTCATGTCCAGTGCTTTTTTACTTCTACTGTTATCAACCTCATCTAAGCATTAGTGTGGTAGGGCTGCGTAACAAAGCGCCACTGACTTGGGGGGCTTAACCAACAGAAAACAGTTGTTTCATAGTTCTGAAGTCCGAAAGCAGGGTGTGGGTAGGGCTGTTTCTTCTGGAGACTGAGGGAAGAATGTGTTTTAGGCCTTTCCCCTTGCTTTGTAGACAACCATCTTCTCCTGTGTGTCTTCACAACATCTTTCCTCTAAGAGTGCCTGTCTCTATCTCCAAATCTCCCCTTTTAATAAAGACACCAGCCATATCGAATTAGTGCCTACATTAATGACTTCCTCTTAACGTGATTACCCCTATCGAGACTCTTCTCCAAATAAGGTCCTATTCTGAAGTACTGGGTATTAGGACTTTAACAAATTTGGAGGAGGAGCCACAATTCAACCTATAACATCATCCAAACATCCAGACTCCAGCAACAGTCTTGAATCTCAATTCTCCTGATTTTACTCTCCACAGTTTATCCTCCCAAGGGCAAGCAAAACCACACTAAAAAATATGAATCATGTCACTTCCCTCCAAACCTCCAGTTTCTCTTCCACTCACCCAAAGTCCTTCATGCTCCCAAAGCCACGAGCGTCTGGAACCCTATGACCTGCGCCCCTCACTCACTCGCTCCAGCCAATACTGGTCTCCATGTTATTCTCACCGCTCCCCAACTCAGGGTCCCTGGAGTTCCTTTCACTGGAAAATGCTCCCTTCCCATGTTGTGCAAAGCATGACTATTCACATCATTCAGGAAGGTTCAGCCGGGCGTGGTGGCACACGCTTGTAATCCCAGTACTTGGGAGGCTGAGACAGGAGGATCCGGGTTCGCGGCCAGCCTCAGCTACTTAGCGAGGCCCTCCGCAACTTAGTGAGACCCTGTTTCAAAATAAAGAATACAAAATAGGGCTGGGGGTGTAGCTCGGAGGTAGAATGCCCCTGGGTTCAATCCCCAGTACCACCCAAAATAAAAAAATTTTAAAAAAGGAAGGTTCAAATGTCCCCTCTTCTAAAAGAAGCCCCCTCCATCACTCCCTGTCCCTGCCCTCCTCTGCTTCATGACATGTATCGCCGCCTGGCATTATACTGCACTTGCCTGTGGCCGTCTACCTTTCCGTAAATATCACAAGGCCAGCAACTTCGCCCTACTTGTTGTTTATGTGGTCCATGGTAGGTGCTCAATATATATTTATTAAACCAATAAACAAAGCAAATTTATACACACCCAGTGCACAATTACATATCAAGGGCTCAACCATCCCAATGATCCAGTCAGGATTCCCATAGGAAACAGATGGCAGGCTCAGAATGTGTGGTTTGGGAAGAATCTGACGCAAAGATCATTAACACGGGAATAGGGTGTATCCCACCACCCCATGGCCTGAAGAGGGAAGGATGGCAGCTGCTTCCGGAACCTGAAACAGAGCTGGGTGGGGAGGGTCACCTGACAGGTGCTTTTACTCTGAGGAGAGCATTCAGCCAGCCTGTGCTGGGGACACACGGAGGCAGCGGAAGCAAGGACTCCTGTCATATTCTCTATTCTTCCTTGGTCCCTCCAGCCTCTTGCTGGGCCAAATGCAATCTGGCACCAGGTGGCAGTAGCACTTTGATGTAGGTCAGCTGAGGAGATGGGGAGGGCAAGAGGGGGAGGTAAATAACAAGGAAGGATGAGAAATGGGGCAGGGAGAGGAAGGGAATGTGGAGAAGAGAAAAAGAAATGAGTGTGGAGGGAGACGGGGAAAGGTGCAGTCACTTCTTGGATGTCCAGGAGCAGACACAGACAGCCATAGAATAGCAGATCAAAATTTCTCAGCCACCCAGAGGACTGCTTCCCTTCTCCCTCCTCTGTGTCCCCCCACTTTTGTGTGGTACTGGGAGTTCAAAGTAGGGGTGTTCTACCTATGAGGCACTCCCAGCTCTTTTAACTTTTTTATTTTGAAACAGGGTCTTGCTAAGTTGCTGAGGGCCTTGCTAAGTTGTTGAGGCTGTCCTCAAATCTGCGACCCTCCGGTCTTGGCCTCCCAAGTACTAGGGTTACAGGCATGTGTCACCCTGCCCGGCCTGGTCCCCCTTTCTTAGTCAGTGAGCTTATGTTGCTTCCCTTTCAAAGCTGTTGTTCTTGTTTCAGGAATGCGACGCACGTGTCCTTGTGTCCGATGGGAAGAGAGGCAAACAATTTGAGTGGCAAAGCCACACCGTACTCTGTTCTCGCTTCCCAGAAACGCTGAGGAGGCGAACTAGATATTATGTGTGAAGCTCACATATCTAATCATGGGGATTTCTCTTTTGTCAAGGTTTCACATTAATGTAATTTTTGTAGGTCTGCAGTCTCAAGTCAAAGGGAAACCCTGGGATTGGATTCCTGATGAAATTCTTACTCTGAATTCAAATTTACTTCCTAGCCCTGGTGCACTTCAATTTGCCTTTTAAAGTTATTCAACATTAGGCAAAGGAGCAACACAAGTCTGCATAGAATGCACTGGGGTTCCATGAAGAAGGGAGCCAGGGCTTTCTTGAAGGTAGAACAGGAAGAAACTCTCTCTGGGAGCAGTCCCTCCTGGCCACCAACTGGTGGCAGATTTCTGTCACCTCTGGGCGCCTCAGCATCCAGGCACGGGGATGTGAAGGCCTGAAATTCCAACATCCTATGTGAAAGCTCGCTCAATATTGTAAAGTTCAAAAGTGTCCAGGAAGCCGGGCGTGGTGGCGCACGCTTGTAATCCCAGTACTTTGGGAGGTGGAGACCGGAGGATCCGGGTTCGCGGCCAGCCTCAGCGCGCATGCGCGTGCGATCAATATCTCTCTCTCT